>OVAX01002441.1:0-29450 GCA_900406405.1 Lepidium africanum
GGCATTAACAAGCCTATCCTACTCGACCAACTGACTCTCTGAACATCCAATCTCTTGGGCAGGAATGAATCAATCCTACACTGAACCTAAGCTAAACATATTATCGAAAACCTCTCGGTTAGAAATAGCCTACACATCAAGATCTGAGTGATCAAGTCAAATCAAGCATTAAGGACATTCAGTCTAGCACCACCTATGAACATAATCAAGCATAAATGTCACAAACCCAGAAATCTGCTCAGATCTACTTTATCTCCTCACCAAGCCCCAGCGAATCTACTCACTACTCATGGAAAGATGAACAACAAACCCAGAAAACATAATCAAAGGCGGAAAAAAAGAAATTAAAGCAAGATCTAACAACCTAAGGTGAGGATCAAGCAGAAGTCATGAAAAATAGCAATAACAGCAAGAATACAAATAATGAGGCAGAGAGAAAATATGGAATTAGCCAAAAACGGCAAAAACTTGGTTAAAACTTGGATATGTTTTCAGCTAAGACAAGGGTATTTATAGGGCTTAAAACACGGAAGCCCTAATTTTTAAGTCAACAAAAGTAAAGAGTCAGTCAAATAAAACGAAGTCGGTCTAATTTGCTTCAAGGTGCATGGCGAGTTGGGGGTCGAGTTTTGGAAAATTCAACTTTAGCAAATGCTCAATATGGCTGCACTCGTCACACTCTAGCGATTTGGAATGGCTCAGCTTCAAAAACATGCTTGAACTCGCTAGTGTCAGGTAGGAATGGGTGGCGATTTGGACCTTGAAAACTTGAAGATTTGGCTAAGTGATGAGGCTTGAACTCGCTAGTGTTAGGTGAATATTGGTGGCGAGTTGGACCTTGAAAATCTGAAAATTGGCTAAGTCTTTAAGCTTGGACTTGCCAATGCATGACGAGTTGAACATGAAGATTTCAGCCAAAAATACAATTTTTGGCTAAGTATGGGATGTTGAACTCGCCAATACCTGGCGAGTTGGCTGAGGCAGATCTGAGTACTTAGCTTGTAAAATTCTCAGTCCTTAGTGTTTTGGCTCCAGCTCTTCAGTTCTAGGCCTGACTTGCAGTCTTCATGCTTGTTTGCTCCAAAATGCTCCAAATTGACCCAAAGTGTTCCAAATTGCTCCAAAGTTCCTGAAATGCTCCAAATGCTATGCAAATGTAAGAATGATCGTAATTGGACTCTAAAATGCATAGTATGGAATGTGAATGAATGCAAACATATGCAAACTATGAAGCTAAAATGGGTAAAATGTATGAATATCACTGCTCCCCTTTTTGGAGGATCCGCTCCTCTATTTATAGAACATAAAGGCGGTTACATAGTAGATTGAATAAAGGAAAATATACAATTTTCAGGATTTATTCTTATCTAGAAGATTCTAGCTAGATTTTCAGAAATTTTACTTGTCAGAATAGGAAAATTTTCATTTCTTCGTTTGATGACGTGTCATCCAACTTCCTTCAAGTTTTAACGCTTTCGAGAAGGAATTCTTCCGAGTTGATTAGAATATCCGAGTTGAGACTTCGATATTATTTCCGAGTTGAACACTTAGCGTGTTGGGCCTATTGTTTCCCGTAAACCGAAGTAAGATCTCGAATCCACCTCCAACATTCACCTATTTGGACATCGCCAAACTCAAAGTGTTGGAGATGTTTGGTGTTGCTACCAAGCCTAAATCCATAAGAAGAGATAAGACCGGCTAATTCATTGTTGGGCCTCGAGGATCAGAGCCGAGCAAAAGCCCCCCGAGTTCCGGACAAAAAGATGGCGTTCCGAGCAGAAGCTGTATCCCGGAAGAGTGGAGCAGGAGCTGAGTCAAAGGAGATTAAACGGTGATCTGTTAAAGCAAAATCCAGAAACCGAACAAGAGAGCTGAGTTATAAAAGGAGGGAGAAGTCGTAAAGAAAGTGGGCAGCGGATAAACCTATTCTCTCACAACCTTAGTTTTCTCAGTTTTCTTTCTTTTGTAATTCGGCACTTGTTCATCTACAATCAATATATTCAATAAAGTCATCTTTCCAATCTTTTGATTAATTCGTAAAGCTAAGTCTTCAATTTTTGGGCCCGATGATCACCGATCTATAAATTGTTGAATTCAGGCATCAACATTTTTGGCGCCCATCGTGGGGCCGAGGCACAAGATCTGAGCTAAACGAAGAAATCAGCAATGGAATCATCTCACAATCAAGGGGTTGATCCCCCTCTCTAGGAACGTCACAATGACGTTACGTCAACCTCGAAGGCGCAACAGAGAACTACAGCACCAAGTATGGCATCAGTCCGCGGGCAAGCATTTAGCGAGCTTCGAAGAATAATGGCCAACTTCGTCGAACAGAGTAATCAGCGAGCAGCCCATATTTTGGCAAGGCTAGACGCTCAAGAACAAAGGTTCAATGAGTTACAAGCAAGCCTACCACCTCTCCTCCCTCAAAACCTCGGTAATCAAGCCCAAGGTTCTATTCGAATTAACGTAAATTAGCAACAAAACGAAAGCACCAAGCAAGAAGGAAACAATGAGCGCAACCAGGATACCGAAGTTCTTCCCGTACCACAAAATCACGGGGTACATGATAATGAAACAAGCAACGTACTCGCTAGAAAAATGGAGGAAATGCGAGCCTTACTCGTATCTAAACGAGCAGAACACGAGCACATGAAATCTCAGATCCATCGTGCCACGATGGTGGCTCCGGATATTCAGCGAGTAATAGAACTTACCTGACAAACTCCTTTCACTGATCGAATAATGTCAACCCTGATAAAGGAAACCAGAAAATGAAATTCCCCGTATTCGGAGGGAATACGGACCCGGTAGCACATCTAAAAATCTTTCGTCTCGCGGCCATGAAGGCGCATTACAGTAACGAGGAAAGAGATATCGGACTGTGTTGCCATTTTTCAGAAAACCTCTCTGGCCCCGCATTTGATTGGTTTTCCTCACTGAAACCGAGCTCAATTAATAATTTCAAACAGTTGGCGGAATGCTTCTTAAAGCACTTGTCAATGTTCATACAAAAAATTACCTCCGCCGATAACCAGTTTGCAATGATACAAGAAAGGAACGAACCTCTTAAGGATTACCTCAACACGTTTAAAGAGGTAAAAGCATTAAGTGTAAATATAACAGACGAGGTGGCAATTTGAGCTGTGGTCTATATCAAGTTTTCGACAGGAGCTGTTTGTCTGGCTAGTCGAAAGTCTCGATGATGCCTTGCATCAAGCAACAATTTTCATAGACTGGGAGGAAACTAACCGAACCGAGACTGAGAAGAAGAACCAAAAAGACAATAACCGCGAGAATACCCGACTGAATAAGAAATAATCAAGAGAGGCAACGAAAAGCAAGGCAAGCACTCTTATGCAGTCGGAAGCTTGTTTAAAAGGGAAAAAAGGGATTATGATCCCTCGAAATTCTGCAATATGGGCATTCCATGGAAGACTGTAAAGTCGTCCAATGCCTTAAAAAAAACAAATAGAAAGAGGGAATGCGGAAACCAAGATGGGACCCAAGTGGCTAGCCAGATCAGACTAAAAGGAAAAGAACGGAAGAAAACGAGTAGATTGAAGCGTGAGAAATCGAAGTACAAATTAACAAATAGTCGTCAAAGAGAATCGATTTAATAATGGAATGCTTCCGTTTAGTCTCAAACTCAATTAATTCGATCAAGTTCCATCAGTGGCAGCCAGAAACCAATTCCCTTATTGGGTCGAAACCCTTCGAGCAGGAAACTACGATAAGCTTCCACGAAAGCGAAACATCTCGATTGGATAAACCGCATGACGACGCGATCATAATATCATTGGATGTCACTAGATACGAGCAGTCACAAATAATGGAATACGACATCTCCCCGTTAGCAAGCTTTGATGGAAATACCATCCTATCATTGGTAGCAATAACCTTGCCCATACTCGCTCACGAGATAAGGAAAGCCGTTAAATTCATCATAGTAGACAAGCCCGGCCCTTTCAATGCAATCCTCAGACGACCGTGGTTATACGCCATGAAAGTAGTAGTGTCAACATATCATCAATGCATCAAATTCCCAATGAATAGCGGGATCGGCGTTATACGATCAAACCAGGCACATTCAAGAAGATGTTATAGAGCAGCTTTCGAAAACGACCGAACAAAGGTGTTATAGCAATTAGAGAAAGAAAAATCTCGCGTAAAAGGTAAACCATGGTTATCTGAGCTCGGATACGTGACAATCGACGAGAAATTCCCTAAACAACAAGTTTGTGTTGGCACCGAACTTAACGCAAACATAAAAGCCGAGCTCATCGCCTTTTTAAATGAAAACAAACGAACCTTCGCATGGTCACCCGATGACATGCCTAGAATAGATATCAGCATAACGTCACACGAGCTGAAGGTAAACCCGACTTTTAAACCGATCAAAAAAAAAAAAAAAACTCAGACCAGAGAAAGCCCTCGCTGTTCGTAACGAAGTTGAGAGATTGTTAAAAATAAGGTTAATAAAGGAAATTAAATACCCTGACTGGCTCGCAAACCCAGTCGTAGTTAAGAAAAAGATAGGAAAGTGGCGAATGTGCGTCGATTTTACAGACTTAAACCAGGCTTGTCCGAAGGACAGCTATCCACTCCCACAAATAGATAGAATCGTCGAAGCCACTGCAGCACATAAGCTAATGTCTTTTATGAATATCTTCACAGGATATAACCAAATATTCATGTACCCCGAGGATCAGGAAAGAAAAACATCTTTCATAACCGACCAAGGGATATTTTGCTACTGACTTATGCCCTTCGGGTGCAAAAACGTCGGGGCAACGTACCAAAGATTGGTCAACAAAATGTTTGCAAAGAAGATCGGGAAAACAATGGAAGTCTACAGAGATGGCATGATGGTTAAAAGCTTAATCCCGACGAGCACGTCGCGCATCTAAGCGATTCCTTCAAAGTATTAAATGAGTACAAAATGAAACTTAACCCTTCAAAGTGCTCCTTTGGGGTGGCCTCGGGAGAATTTTTAGGTTACCTCGTGACAGAAAGGGGAATAGAGGCCAATCCCAAGCAGATCAAAACTCTTATAAGTACGACATTGCCAAAGACTCCGAAAGATATCCAGCGACTAGCCGGGAGAGTCACGACGTTCAATAGGTTCATATCCAGGTCAACAGACAAATGTCTCCTTCTTTATAAGTTGTTAAAAGCAAAACAAAAGTTTGAATGGAACGAGGAAAATCAAAAAGCTCAAGACGAGCTTATGGAATATCTTTTTAATTCGCCGATTCTCGCGAAACCAATTACTGGAGAAACGTTGTATCTTTACATAGCCGTTTCAGACTCTGCGGTCAGTGGAGCCCTGGTTCGAACAGTGTGTAGTGAGCAAACGCCAATTTACTACAAAAGTGCCATGCTCACGGGAGCCGAAACATGATACCTAGATGAAGAAAAACTCGCTTTAACAGTTGTCACAGTAGCAAGAAAGCTTAGACCATACTTTCAATCACATCGGATCACTATTATGACGACACAACCTCTACGTACAATACTACATAACCCGAGCAAGTTAGGCAGACTTGTTAAATGGTCAATTGAACTAAGCAAATACGACATCGAATATCGAATCTGAACACCATCAAATCTCAAGTTTTGGCAGACTTTGTAGTTGAGCTTGCGAGAAATGCGAGCGAAAACTCTGAACAGATCAACGAATGGTCCCTATTCGTCGATGGGGCATCATCTAAGCAGGGAGATTGGGTCAGCATACGACTAGTCTCCCCAACAAAAGAAGTCGTAGAGCAATCTTTCCAACTATGCTTTGACGCATCGAACAACGTTGCTGAATACGAAGCCCTGATCACGGGATTGAGATTGGCAATTGGTCTTGGAATCAAAAAAATAATAGCCCACACAGACTCGTAGCTCATATCGAGCCAAGTTAATGGAGATTACAAGGCCAAGGACTAAAGAATGGCCGCACACATGGAACTAACAAACGAAATCTCTGGTTGTTTCAAAAAGTTTAGCCTGTTCAAAATCCCACGCATTGAAAACACAATAGTTGATGCACTAGCAGGATTGGCAGCCACCTCTGACCTCGAAACAAAGAGAGTAATCCCTGTTGAGCACATCGAAAGGCCTAACGTTGAGACGAAATCAATAGTGGCCCTGCTCGACGCCGCAGATCAACCTAGCGAACCAAAAGCAAATTGGCAAACTCCAATCCTTCAGTACATCACAACTGGCGAAACCAAAGACAATTGGTGGAAAGCCCGTAAACTTAAAATCCAAAGCACAAAATATACCATAATAAACGAGCAGCTATATAAAAGAAGCATATCGGGACCAGACATGCACTATGTCGGCAAAGATGAGGAAACCCAAATATCCTCGCCAATGCACGAGGGCTATTGTGAAAAACACGCGGGAGGACGAGCACTAGCCATTCAAATAAAAAAACAATGATACTTCTGGCCAACTATGGTAGCAGACTGCGACGAGCATGCCAAGAAATGCCAAAAATGCCAGAGGCACGCTCCAATAATAAACCAGCCTAGAGGGCCCTTTAGCTCAACATTGATCCTTTATCCGTTCTTAAAGTGGTAAATGGATGTCGTAGGCCCCTTGGAACCATCTGGCTGTTGAAAGTTACGTTTCTTGCTCATAGTTAACGATTACTTCTCCAAATGGGTGGAGGCTGAAGCCTACGCGAATATAACAGGACGTTAAGTGTCCGACTTCCTCTGGAAAAATATAGTATGTCGACACGGACTTCCAAACGAAATAATAATCGATAATGGAACGAACTTAACTTCTAAGCAGGTCAAAGAATTTTGTGAAAAGTGAAAAATAAAATTGACAACATCCACACCGCGTTATCCGCAAGGAAATGGCCAAGCCGAAGCGACTAATAAAACTATTATAAACATACTTAAAAAGCGTTTGGAGTCAAAAAAATCGAATTGGGCCTCCGAGCTCCAGAACATACTCTGGGCACAGAACCTTGCCAAGACGAGCAACGGGGGAAACTCCATTTTCTCTCCTTTATGGAATAAAAGCGGTAATGCCAGCTGAGACCATGGTCCCAAACTACCAAAGAATGGACACTCCCGAACGAGAAAGAAAATGATAAAATGCTGGAAGATGTCATCGATACAATTGATGAATGATGAGACCAAGCTTTCATACGTATGCAAAATTACCAGAACTCCATCACCAAGTTCTACAATTCAAATGTAAAACGTAGAAAGTTTATTCCAGGCGAGCTGGTCCTTCGCAAAGTATTCGAGAATACTCGCAAGCAGAATGCTGGAAAACTTGGAGCAATTTGGGAAGGCCCCTACAAAGTAATGGATGAAGTAAGGCCAATGGTTTACAGAATCGTAAATGTCGATATCGGCAAAGCAGAGCAAAAACCATGGAACATCATGAATTTGAAAAAGTTTTATATTTGAGGCGTACTTGAATATAGTCATAAAAACAGTAAATTACATAAGGCTTGATCCCACTTTGGGTACGTAGGCAACTTGACAATCAAGTGCAGCCCAAAATAAGTTTAAAAGATACTTAGTCAGACATAGCCTAAAAGTGCACTAATAGGAACCCTGAAAGGGTATATCAAAAGACAAAAAATCAACATTGAAACAGAAGTTAGATGTAGCCGCAGAATAAATGAAAACACTAACACTAAGTTTCATTTTCATCCAGCTCATAATCCCAGATGTCCTCGTATTCGTCTTCACCCTCCAGCCTCTGCACATTCAATACGTGAAGTTCTTCGTCAAACTTGTTCGTTTTATCCTGAACACTCACCAAGAGCAAAAGGTTGGACATAGCCTCCCGAGCCTTCATCTCGGCATTCACGGACCTCAATATACGGTCCCATTTCGCCTTAAAAGCTAGCTTACCCTCCTGAAGAGCCAAGATGATGGCCTCCTTAGCCAGATGAGACGCTTCCAGTTCGGCCGGTGCCTTAGTGGCAGCTTCTTGGCTAGCCACTGCAGAAGCTTCCAGGTCGGCGCGAGTCTTGGCGTCATCTTCTGCCTTTAGAAGCAACTCTTTATTCGAGTGCTCAGCATTGATAGCTCTCGTCTCCACCTCTTCAAAACGATCCATGTACTGTGAAAGCCTTTTCCCGACATCTTTGGCTTCGCCTTCCGCAGCAGAGACCCTGGCGAACAATTCGTATCGAGCCAAACTAAGCTCCATTTTCTCATCTTCGTGAGCCGCGATAGTTTTGGTATGCAACGTCCTCAAGTCAGCGATGATATTAGTAGCCTAAGCCCACGCACGAGTTTCCACAGAACCGATATATCAAACAGGCAAGTGAAGCAAAAAATAAAAATTAAAGTACAGTAAAAGAAAGGACTGATTAAAATACCTGGACCCCACCATTAACCAGCTCTGAATATTCGGCACCAACTATCATCTCCGAGATAGGAGGGATAACGATGTCCGGCGCCCTAATCGATAACAGAACGTCTCGAGGGTCCCTTCCGCTCTGAACAAGCGCATGATTATTCGAGAAGGGTTCTGTCAGATGAGTCATGTGGCTCGGGCCTATAAGACATGAGCGAGGATGCCCCCGAATGGCGGTAGGGGGCACCAGAACCTGCTTAAGTTACAACCCCGGAAATGTTACCTCTAGTAAAAGGATCCTGCTCAGGAGAGGTATCAATGGAAACAATTAGGACAACTGTAGAGGCAGCTCGAGTGGAAGTAGGCATCTCAGCGTTGACATATTGAGGCTCCATCTCGAGTTCCATGTCTTCGGCTCCACCAGCTGGTTCCGTAACAGTTGGAGTTCCAGAATTTCTTGGTTCCGCAGCAGTAGGAGTTTCGGAAGTCCCACCGATCTCAATATCATTCATTTCTTTGTTCCGATAATGAGCACCACTCTGCTCTCTAGTCTCTGGCTGGTTAACCGCAGGAGCATTCGTTGCCTTCGAGACTTGCATTAGATTTTTCAGGCTTTCTTGGGATACTCCCGCTTCGCGATCGTGAGCAAAATGAGCTGGCATTGAAATCGGTATTTTACGTTTTTTCGGAAGAATTCACTTCTTATAGTTGATACGGCGAGCGGGTCTGATCACCGAAAACCAACTATCTTCCGGGACTACACGAAAACAACGAGCATCTCAAGTAATAGAACAGCCAAAATAGTAAAAAAAAACACACACACACACACACAACGCACACTACAGAGAGTGATTAGGACAAAAACTTACTATTTCAGCTCTCCCAAAGAGCTGAATGCAGCCGCTCAGGTATGAAGGTTGTCTAATTCGTGTCACCAACTCGGAGACGACGAGCAAAATCAACAATTTGATCCAACCGGGGAAAAGAACCGCCACTTGTAAAATGAAGCAATTCGAGCTGGAACCGAGTAAATGAAACTAAGGAAAAAGATGACCCGATGTTCATCGAGCATAGAAGGCCGACCAAGTGTTTGAGNCGATGTTCATCGAGCATAGAAGGCCGACCAAGTGTTTGAGCCCAAACTGTTCGTATCGGGCTTGGCGAAAACACTCCAATGCTCGAAGGATATATTTTGCAGAAAAAATATTGGTTCAAATTTAGAGAGTCCTTGTTCGGTAGATCATCTACAACCTTCTGCTCGCTTCGACCAGACAGATAATATGTCATGTGACCCCTCAAATTCCTTTTCATACTAAAGAACCAGAGGAGATCGGGTCCTCGAAGTGGATGACCAACCTCTATGGCTCGAGTAAGTATTCTGAGTACAGCTCGGATCAACGATAGACATGCCTGGGGAAGACAAAGCCCTACGGCATCAAGAAACACCAAAATTTCAAAGGGTACAAGAAATCTTAGCCTGCACTCGAGGAAGAAGATAGTGTATATACACATATAACCAGAGGGAAAAACTTCTAGCGAAGTCCCATCTCTCGGTACCAGAGTAACCACATCAGACAGAAAATTGAACCTCTCCCCAAAACGAGTCAGAAGCTTCCGCGTGAAGCACGACCGGGGATAAGGACCGAATCTCTCCTTTCCAACCAAAGGAGTCGAATCATAGTTATCATTCTCGATAAAGCGACTAGAAGACGTCGCCGTATCCTTCGCGGAGTCACTGTCATCCTCTCGTGGTGAGCGTCTACGACGGTAACTTTTCCGCTAAGGATAAAGGGGAACAGTCTCATAATCACGAGTCTCGTCGGAAGAAGTTCAGGATCCTCAAGGCATTTCTGATTCAAGAGCAAAATACTAGAAGTGTAAAGAGAGAAAAGAGTGTACCTGAGAAAATGAAGATGAAGCAATTGCGAAATAAAGACGAAATAGTTGCTGAAATAAGTTGAAACGAAGGAGAAGAAGGGTCTCACACCCACTCTCAGACGTCTCACGATTCTCGAGGAAATTCATCGGCGCGATGAGCGACACGTGGCAACCGCATAAAATAAATCAGATTTAACGGTCATGGAGTCCCACGCATGGGAAGATGATTCAACACATCAAGCGTGCAAAAATTCTTTGGCGCCAAAACTAATTTTAGGTCGCATATCAGGAGCCCGAAAACGATGGCCCACATTCAAAGTTAAGCAAAATTATAATTTTCCTCAGACCCAACAATGAATACAATCATAAAACCCGAGTATAGCAAAAAAATTATCTCGCCTCGCTAAAAAAGCAAGCCAACAGCATTTGTCGGACTAATCATCCGACGAGCCCACCAACAGACATTAAGAAACTATGTCCTTTAAAATAGAAACTAATGAGCCTAACAAGGGAAGACAACAACTATCTCCCAAAAGAGAAAACAAGATAACTTTATTAAACCTGGAAACAGAGGTTTCCAATAAAAAAAATAAGCAAATAAAAAAGAAAGAAGAAGAACAAATTATGACATGAATAGCAATTAGAAAAATACGGAAAAGCGGGAAGCACTAATAACACGACGAACAGCATCAATCTTCGCGAGCTGAGAAGGGTCAATGTCCATTAAAGAGGCCGGGTCGCAGCCCCCAGAAAGGTCTCTGACACTCATGTCAGATGCAGCAGTCATCCTAAGATCTAATTTAAGATTGATTAGCTGGTCCTTCAGACGAACCTCTTCAGCATTGAGGTCCAAATTCCCCTTCCTCATTTTTTGATCATGTCCAAGTGGGCATCCACGTCAGTTAATTTAGCTTCGAGCTTCCCCTCATGATCCCTCTTATCCAGTTTGGACTTAGATGTGCGTAATGCTCACGGTACTTGACCGTTTAATCTTTTCTCGTCGAGCTAACGGTGACATCGATAGTAGTCTCTCGAGCTTCACGTTCTTGTTGGAGAACACCCTCCAGCTCGGATACTTTCTCTGAAATCAGACGCTGAATATTAGCTAAGTTCTTCATTTCCTTGTCCTAGGCAAAGCTCAACATGTTGGTAAGAGTGTCCACAGTTTTGTTTGGCTCCTTAACCTCGGGAATCGAGCGCTTATACTCGTATCTCCAACACACCGGTTGAATACAGCAATGGCCTGTTAAGAGAATATACGAATAAGGAATAGTTGAAATGGTAATAATAAAGCCAAGAGTCGCCGAACTGCATGTCATAAACTTGCGTAACCAAACGCCTCAAGGGCTTCGGAGTAGTTTATTTTTTCTGACATTTCGCAAAGAGTAGGGATAACACAACCACGGGGCTTGAAATGCCTAAATATAGTCGACATAGCGTGTTTATCCTCAACGATCGGACAATTGCGAGTATGAGTAATACTCCATTGAAACTTCGGGTTGGAAGTAGAGGACCCAGAACGGTATTGGTAGGTCGTGACCCCGCTAGATTCTGGGTCCCGGCGGTTATCATCCCTATCGGATCCAGCTAAAACCTCGAAGTCACCACCACTTTCTTCAGCAGTGTCACTCTCTCCTCGAGCACGCTTGGAAGAGGGTTCACGGGAATCTTTTCTTTTTCCCTCACGATCGGCATCCTCGGTCACTTGGTTCGAATTAATCGAGACAAGAGGAGGGGGTGGGAGATCAGTCCTCTCAGTCGGGCGATGGTACACGAAGGATCGTGGTCGGGAGCCACTGTTGCGACTAGCGTTCCGAACACTGTCTGCAAATTTGTAAAGACCAAGGGATTCAAAACCTGCGAATAAGTGATGTATCATTCGAAGGGAAAGAGGAAAATACATAAGTCATACCAGCTGAGGCATCTTGACTAGAAGATCTCTTCCCACGATTGATAGACGACATTTCAAGCTCTTCAAAGTCAAACGAGAGGAGCGCGAAGAATAGATAAAAGGATGCGAAGCTCCATTGTTTATAAAGAGGATGAGTAGAACAAGATATGATGATAGGAACCGATTTTTAAAATTCAAACCTCGGGAATATTTCAATATATTCAATAAAATCATCTTTCCAATCTTTTGGTTAATTCGTAAAGCTTAGATCTTCAATTCTTTGGCCTGATAATCACCGATCTATAAATTGTTGAATTCTGGCATCAACATTTGGGTTCTAATTTTTTTTTGTCAACAATTGGATCGACATAGCCCGATCCATAGTTTAAAGTCTACCCATAAAAGCTTTTTTTTAAGCTACCATAATGCAGCGTGTAGAATTCGAAACCTGATGCTAAGTCATTAGTTGGATCATCCTAACCACCAGACTGAGA
Source organism: Lepidium africanum (assembly GCA_900406405.1). NCBI lineage: Eukaryota > Viridiplantae > Streptophyta > Magnoliopsida > Brassicales > Brassicaceae > Lepidium > Lepidium africanum. The sequence continues at coordinate 12,592 of OVAX01002441.1, forward strand.
CCAACTCGACGTTTGGGTTCTAATTAGAACACGGTTTCAACAAAATCAACCAGTCCAACTTGCAACCGCATCGCCTCCCCAGCCACTATTACCGTAACTAGACCGCTTTAATCGCTTTAACCGCTTAGACCGCTCAAAGTACGTTTAATACGGTTAACATTTGGATCGAAATCAAAATTTCCAGCGAAAGAGTAAAATATAAATTTCATCTTCAATTCAAAGTCGATACTCCTTTCTTTTTTCACACAACTCCCAATTTCAATTCCTAGGGTTCTATTTCCTTTTTATTTCATCGACTGGAATTGCAATTATTATCTGAATTTTCACACTTCATCAATCTGGATAGACACCGAAGGGATCGCCACGAGAGTGGCGCCTACGAAGATTCCTACCATAACCACCGAGCCCATCCTAGAGGTCATCTGCCTCGTCCCTTAGATTCACGTTTCGTAGAGGATGGTGATGCTTTCAGCCGCCGTCGTCGTCGTGGAAACAGCCCTAGTAGTTATCGAATTGGAATTGGGGGCGGAGGTCGACGCTGGGAAGGTGACAGCCCTACGGATTTTGATTGTCCCGGTGAAGGCGTCAGAGGAGGTTTCCAGCCGATGAACGGTCCTCCAGATGGAGTAGATTTTCAGCCAACGGGTCCTCGTCATGGTGGATGTTTTCGGCCTATGGGTTTTGCCTTCGATGATGGTTTTCGCCCGATGGGTCCTAACGAAGGGACACGGTCAATTGTTGGAGTTGGCGGTGGCGAAGGAGAATTCCGGCATAGCGGGCCTGTAAAGTTTCCGCAATCGGGAAGTCCAAACGGAGGGAGATTTGTCGGTAAGGTAATGGAACCTGATTATTCTGTAAGACCGACTCCACCGCCTGTCCAACAGCCTCTTTCAGGTCAGAAAAGAGGGCATCCTCTCTCGGAGCATGACAGCTTTAGTGGAACTGGTAAACATGGGCCACTCTTCTTTTCACGCTTCTTTATTCTTCTAGTCTTTTAGAACTTCAATAATCTCGTTACCCTCCAATATTCTAATCATTGATTCCCACAAAAACGAGAGATCTTTCCATTTTTCACTTTGATGTGATAACTAGAACTATTTCCCATCCTCATATGTGTATCTTTAGCTGGGTAATTTGATTTGCAGATGTTTCTGATCGTAGCAGTATAGTCAAGCTTTTTGTTGGCTCCGTACCAAGGACAGCTATAGAAGAAGAAGTGAGTTCATCTGGAGTATTAGTTATTATTTGTTATCTAAATATGCACACAGCACACTGTTGAAATATTGTACACATAAATCTCGTCGACTCTTTTCATACCTAGATAGTTCTTGTTGAGATTTTCCCTTTTCTAATTTCCCTCGGTTGGATTATATATTCCAGGTTCGTCCCTTCTTTGAACAACATGGAAATGTTCTTGAGGTTGCTCTGATCAAAGACAAGAGAACTGGACAGCAGCAAGGTATGTTACTCTCCATTTTACTAGGTTAGTCGTGATTTATACTTTTCTGAATTTCAGGTCCCCCGAAAAGGCTGATGGGAAGCAACCTTACTCTCATCATTGGCCTCCATTTGTTTGCAACAATATTCGGGCTTATTGCTTATGCTTGCGAGCGTCTTATCTGTGTTCGATTCTGTCACAGAAGAAGGCTACCTGTGTAGTTTGCTAAGAAAGAATTAATGTATAGGTTGTGCTACTTGTGTGTATTCTGGAACTTTAGATGTGTTTGCTAAAAGTGTAGCAAACTTTATTCAGGGTGTTTTCGACTTGGAGTTGATGTACAGAAAACTGAAAATGTTTGTTTCTGTTGTTTTTGTAGTGGGTATTGGTTAAAAGAACATCACTATTTTCCTTTGCTATTAAAATTCGTCTTTCTTCAACCTTCCTATAGATGGATTGAAAATGTTGTGTATGGTCTCGACAGGATGAATGTACTTTTAGGTTGGTAGTTTGACAAGGATCAAAGGATAATTTGCCTGATTGCCCACCCCTGCTGGTCAAGATATGGCCGTTTCATATCATGTTGGATGTCTAGAGTCTTCATTTTCTTCTATTACCGATTATTTTTTGTCCGGATTGGTTGATGATGGAATTCCTTTTTCCTTTTTGGATGCTTGATAGCAGATTAAATGCGTTTTTCCTTTTCTTTTGTTGATGGACTGGATGTTTTTCTTTTCCCTCTCTTTGAATGGCCTGAGATCAGTTTCTATATGTTCTTCCCTCTCTATTTATTGTACAGTTTGTGATGTGATTTACCATGTCTGGTCATAGATGAATGAAATAATAGATGTTATCTGTATACTCGCATTTTCGCCAACCAAGCCTTTGTGCTTGCAACTATATCTTTATTTTGTCAGTGTGATCTCTAGATGATGAATGACATGATTGTATGTGTTGCATAGTTATTCCATTACTTCTTGACTTTCCAAGAAATTATTGTATCTATATCTGTCACACCTTCGTGGGTGGCATAAAAAGTACATTTGATTGTGTTGACACTAAACTTCTGATCGCAGTTGATTCCATTCAACTCTTTCTTCAGTCTTGTTAAAGGTTAGGTGGTGAGAACATATGGAAAAAAAACCTGACTTTGTAGTTTCTTAGAATAGTTTAATACAACATCTTGACTTTCACTTGCTCACCCTCGATCAATCAGCACCAGCCAGGAGCCTTATATGTTATACATGAAGCAATTATATGCTTTTCTGAATTGCTGTTATTTATAATGAGATACTGTTGGATTGTGGTTACCTTGACCACAACTGTAGTCTTCTTTTTTATTTTTTAGTCTTCACATGCGTGATGTATGGTGATGAGAATGTGATATATGTTCTGGATTTAATTACCTGTTACTTATCAATGATTGAGATTTTACTAGCTGAATTCTTTACGTTAGCTTGGAGTCGTCTTGCACATTTTTCTTGATTTTCTTACCAATGTGTGGATTTTGTTTGCCACCCTTTGTCTGAAAGGTCTCCTTGAAGATATGTCATGTGCAGATCCGACTGTGTTCTTTTTAAAACACTTTTTAATACTTTTCCATTTGAAACCATTAATTTATTCTCTCCAACAACTTTACTCCAATAATCTAAGTGGATGCTCTCAGGATACGTCTTATGATTTTCCTACTGAACTTATGTCCTTTGAGTACTGCCATTTATTTTCTAAAGATTGTGGGTGTGTAGCTTGTACATGTGTAATGTAACTTTCTACTAGTACCTCTCCATGTTGATAGTGGGACAAGTTGAACCATAAAACAAACAGCTTAAGTACAGTCTTTAATGCAGGGTGTTGTTTTGTAAAATATGCAACTCCTAAAGATGCGGATAGAGCCATTAGAGCACTGCACAATCAGATCACACTTCCTGGGGTAATTTCCAGTGAGGCCTTCTCTTATAAAGAACAGGAAAAATACAGGTTGTTTCACTTTTTATAATTTGTTGATTACCAGGGAACTGGTCCTGTTCAAGTTCGATATGCTGATGGAGAGAGAGAACGCCTAGGTAATTAACTACCGCACATGCTATTATGATGGGGCTGTCATTGTCGGGTGTTCATAGTGATGACCATACGCTGTATAGATTCAGTTTACAAGAATTGAGATAATTTGGGAAATGATTTGCAATTTTAGGATATGGATCCTTTTGTTTTTTCTCTGTTTTCTTTGCCTCTCTCAATTCTCAACTGATATAGTTCTTTTCTTTTAAAGGTGCGCTAGAGTTTAAGCTTTTCGTTGGTTCACTAAACAAGCAAGCCACAGAGAAAGAAGTTGAGGAGGTATGTCTCATATTCTACCTTTTGAAGTTGTTACTCATGTCGCATCAACAGAACATGGAAGAGTTCTAAATTTTGAGTTAGGAGAGGTACTAGAAGCGGATATGCACTCTTTTGAAAAATGATATATGTGTTTTGCTTTGTTTTTAACGGATATTTTGTTATTTGCTTTGCTCCAAAACTTTGCGGATGGATGTCCGGAATTTGGATTGAATTAAAGCACCGGATCGAATTGGATCTTAGAGATATTTTTCCCACCCCTCTTTTGAACCAACTGATCAATTTTAATGATTTTATAATTGTTCTTATTAGTGTTTCCAAAGGGTAAGCCGGTGGAAAAATTGTGTCAATAATGCAACAATTGACATATTCTACTAATTTAGTAGTCTCTTTTTCCAAATAGATCTAACTGGTTAACTTCCACGGTTTTTTTCTTAATAAATAGACTTGATAAAGATGTGAATGGCGACCTTCTTAATACATATTTGTTTCTATAATATTCTGTACTGTTTCGAACTATTTGATTGTTTTTGTTTTAACAGATCTTTTTACAATTTGGTCGTGTGGAAGATGTCTATCTCATGCGTGATGAATATAGACAGAGTCGTGGTATGTCTTGTAACTGTAATAGATTCTATATAATTTTTAATGCGTGATGGTGTTGAGAAAAATGTGTTTTTTACTTATGTAAAGGATGTGGGTTTGTTAAATATTCAAGCAAAGAGATGGCAATGGCAGCTATCAATGGTCTTAATGGAACTTATACCATGAGAGTAAGCTGTAAATAAGAAAAGTATCTCAGTTTCTCTTATTGTCACCCTTTGGACCTGTTTCGTTTACCGACCTTTATCCCTTCTCCAGGGTTGTAATCAGCCATTGATTGTTCGGTTTGCTGATCCAAAGAGACCTAAACCTGGCGAGTCAAGGTATTGCCTTGGAAACTATATTTTAGTTAAATCTTATGCTCTTATCAAGAAAATTGGATATTTCCTAACTTTTTTTTCTGTCTGATTTACTTTATTGGGAATATTTTGGGGCATGGGTGGAGAGTTGGGAACCTTGTTTCTAAATATCCATAAGTGGTTTCTGTTTCCAGGGACATGGCACTTCCTGTTGGACTTGGTTCAGGGCCTCATTTTCAAACTTCAGGACCAAGGTAATTGTGGTAAAGGAGGTCATGATTATGTTCATCAAGCAACTATATATTTTGGCTAACCCTGGTTTCCTCATCACTATTTGTTAGGCCTACCTCTAACCTTGGGAACCCTAGTGGTGATGTAAGCCGTACAAATCCTTGGCGTCCAACAAATTCACCAAACATAGGCCTGCCTAGTTACACTGGGATCCGTGGTATGGGAAGCGACTTTGCCCCTAGACCAGGTCAAGCAACATTGCCTTCAAATCAGGTAAAAACAGCTTGATGATCATGTATATCATCTTATATTTACACATTCATACAAGTAACCGCACATAGTTTGTATGTATCGTGTGAGACAAATGAAAAGAAAGTACATTATCTACTGCAAACACATATGAGGATATGGAGTCGTAAAAAGAAGCAAGTTCCGACCTTCCAGCTTTTCATACTATGCAGCAAACATGATATATGTTGCCATTAAATGATATGGCCTTGATTTGCAGTTTGTCGACCACAAAAGCAATATTTTAATTTTATTATTTGTACGTCTGATGTGAGCTTTGTTATATGTGACATTCTATTATGTTAGGGAGGTCCATTGGGTGGTTATGGTGTTCCTCCTCTAAATCCTCTTCCCGTCTCTGGAGTCTCATTTTCTGCTGTTAAGCAACAGGTGCTTTATCTTATACTTTTCCAGTTAAGAAAATCTGAAAATGTTGTGATGATAAACTTCAAGTTTCCACTGTTTTTATTCTGCAGCAAAACCAGGCAGCTGGGCAGCAAATATCACCATTACAAAAACCTCTTCACAGTCCACAGCGTCCCGCCTTTCGTCCACAAACTAATTTCCCTGGGCCTCAGGTATCCTTACAGAATCCTTATAGTTATCGCAGCCAGTTGCCTACCTCTCAGCTGCCGCCACAACATAACGTCCCTCCTGGAACTGCACCTCAAACTCCTTTAAACATAAAGTTACGGCCAACACCTGTGTCTTCTGCAAGTGATCAATTGCCTCATCGTGACCAGCAGCAACCTCTACAAAAGATGCAACATCCTCCTTCTGAGCTAGCTCAGCTCCTGTCACAGCAAACTCAGAGTTTACAAGCAACCTTCCAGTCGTCTCAACAAGCAATTTCTCAGCTGCAGCAGCAGGTTCAGTCCATGCAGCAACCAAACCAAATTGTACCAGTCTCACAAAATGGACAAGCTGGTAAACAACAGGTATGAACATAGTCTCTCGGTTGTGTGTCTGCCTAGCTGGATTCTTCAGCTGCCGTTCTGTTTTCTTAACTTAAGATTGTATCCTGATAGATATCTCAGTTTCTATCCTTAAAGGGTTATAGTATTCTCCCTTCTTTTCTGATGTTCCTCTTGGCTGCTTCTTTATCAGTGGGCAGGATCCGCAATTCCAGCAGTTGTTAGCACCACTGGTTCTACACCAGTTGGTTATGTGCAAACACCTACACCTGCACTAAGTCAGAGCGTTGTTTCTGTCAAATGTAACTGGACCGAGCATACCTCGCCTGATGGTTTTAAATATTATCACAATGGTATAACGGGTGAAAGCAAGGTGAGAAACATGCTTCATCTGTAGTTATCTTCCTCGTGAGTTTTCACGAGAGTCCTGATTTTAGTGCTATTTATCATCCTTGCCTAGGTATTGGTGTACATTTTTGTATTTGAAGTTCTCTCAATACCTGCTATAATATGTGTAAAATTGACTTTTGCAGTGGGAAAAACCTGAGGAAATGTTAGTGTTTGAACGACAGCAACAGCAACAACAGAAGCCGACTATACAACAGCTGCAGACCCAATTACAGCCGATGCAGAAACTGCCACAAGAAGTTCACCAACAATATCAGGGCCAGCAATTACAGCAGCCGTTTCATTCCTCACAGGTTGGTTTTTTTTATGCTGGTTACATGTAAATAGTTTTCTCACATGGTCTCTAACTTGCATATTTACTCTTTTCGATTTTGAGTTACAGTATCCAACTCCAGGGGCTACCCCAAATGCTCAGGTGTGTACTCTCTAGCTGTTTACTTACGTTAATGTCAAGATCTAGTTCTTGGGTTGCTAATGTAGTGGTAAAAGTAGATTGGCCACCTTATGTAAGATATCAGTAAGCCATGGTTTAGCCGACATTTAAAATATAAAGATAACAAATCTCTAACCTGAATGTCTGTTTTCCATTTTAAAATGCAGTATCCATCATTGCCATTTGGTCAAAACAGTCAGGTATATATAGGAATCTTTCACGCTGAACTGATTGATTCTCCTCAGTCACAGCTGAACTTCATTTATAATGCGTAATTTTGGTAACCATTTTTAAAGAATAAAACGTTATGCATAAATTTTCTTGTTGAAATTCCTCCTTTTTTTTTTTGGGAAAATGCAGTTTCCTGCGTCAGGAATTGGTCAAAGTGCTCAGGTACATATTTTATAATGTATTAAAAACTGTCGTATTTCCCGAGTACCGATGAATTCAATTAATAACATACATGAGTACATGCATTTCAAACAGAAACACAATTGAGGTGACTTCCTTGGTTGGAAATTGTAAAGGCAGATCTTATGTTCTAATCTGTTTGGTTTGTGATTGTCTAGGAATATGGTCGTACACATACCCCAGTGGGAGCTGTTTCAACGAATGATCTGTCACGAACTCAACAGGTGGTTATGGTTTTTATTTAGTGATTCAACTTCTATCTGTTCATCATTCCTCCTTTAGTATTGTCAAATATTCTTCTTTTTTTGAGTGCTTTTTCTTATTATCTTGCAATCATATCTCCGTTCCCAGAGCCGTCAATCTCCCCAAGAACACATGTGGAAATATAAAGCTTGAGGTTCAGATCTTCCTTTTGTTCCCTGCTCTATTGTATTATTTCATACCGAAACACATTCCACCAGTATGAGGTTTCTTTAATTTGAATTGTATGTTGATTGATAACATGCAGGTACATAAAACGAGGAGCTAAAATCTTTCAGTAACTAGATGGTAACTTCTGGAACTAATTAGTCAAGCAGAGATAGTTTCTTCTTTTTCATTTCAAGAGTTACCAAACAATCTGCCTGTTGTAACATAGCTTGTGCAAAGTCATGTCTCATATTGTGTTAATAGTATTAACTTAGCTGAGTAAACCAAACATTGATCAAGGTTAGGAGACATATAATTTATATAAATAGAATTATGTATATATTTATATCATCAATTAGCCGATAATCCCGGTCTAATGCTTCGTCTTGACTAAATCCGGCTTTTTTTTTTCTTTTTGAGAGTTCTATCAATTCTTAGTTCCCCCATCGAATTTGATTGATCATCCGTACAGGTGTTTGTTTTTTTCATAGATTTCCATAAACCAGAGTCCAATGTAGACATCCTTAATTTTTATAGAGATCAATAAGTCTGATCTTGGACATGAATGGTTCTATCTTTTATTTTTAATTAATAATTCTACAGTTCCTTCTTATCTCGCTATTACTACCACCGGGTATCCCTCCCATTTTAACCATTGCATTCTTAAAGTCCTCAAAGAAAACCGACTGATCTGCTGCGTAGGTCTCGACAATCATCCTTGTCACCGGGTCTTGAACCGCCAAGGCTTGGTCCGAGGGAAGCAATCCCTCACCTGAGAGAAGGTTAACGTAGTACTGGTTGTCAAATGTTGAAGGGGTCACCAAGTCAAGCTGAGTGATACCAACATTGGGGTCCACGGTCGAGCATAGCTGTTGTAGTGACTCCAGGAACTCAAGGTTGTCTCTTTGGTTAGCTGGTTGTCCAGTTTGTAGCGGCTGCAATCGAGCTGTAAATGAAGTGCACCGTGCCTTTCCCAATGTATGTCCACCTGGTTTACATGGTAAAAATATCACTCTATCTGGTTTCTTCCAAAAACCAGTTAGTCTAGATGAAGTTTTAAAAGAAAGTATACCCGAAAGCGCAACCATATCGGTTTGTGAAAGGCCGAGTTTTTGAAAGATAGAGATGAGAGTTGCTACGGTTGAATTTGGTGAGGGTAAGCCAGTTGTGGCTGCCTGTTTGCTCGCTGCTCTACTGTCTTTTCTGCCTACTTCCACCTCCCATCTTGGTCCACCCGACTTACAAAACCCGATTTCGAAAGTGTACAACCAAAACGACATTAGAGACTTCATTCTGTTTATAAGAGTGATTAGGCAGAGGCTGAAGCTAGTTACCATAACGACTGAGTCTCTAGCTGCTATGGCAAGAATGTCTGCGCATGACACAGTCCCTGGACATAAAGATTCAAGAGCAGACTTTATCGAATCGATCACCTCGAATCCTCGGAGAGAATTTAGATTAGGAGGCGCCGTTTTTTCACCAACCAATCCTTCTGTGTCATCCAACAACACCGAAGCATCACATCCCTGCAATGCAATGTATAAGTCAAAAAAATAAATGTCGCTTCATACTCCTGCCCTACTTAACCGGTACCAATCTGGATTTGTCACGGTTTAACCAGCATTATCAATAGTTTTCCGGTTCAATGGTCATAAAAGACGGAAATTAAATATTTAACCAAAACAGTTAACTCGAAATTAGAAAGATGAAACGGGACTTGCATTGACAAAACAGTCGTGGAAATGAAGACGTAGAAGAGAAGCAGCCATTCTTGGATCCTGCAACACTGCAGCTTCAACCCACGAGTAGACGATAGACTCTGCTTCCGGGCAGCTATTTCGGTATAAACCGAAATCTAAAACCAAACCAAACCCTACACCGAAGTTTGAACCTGTTTCTCCACTTCCATCTTCGCAATTCTCACTGAAGTTGGTCGGATTGTCGGAGAGTGAGAGAACTCGCATTGCAGCAAAAAGCATAAGGAACACGTTAAAGAGCTTCTTCATTGTCGTTATAAGATAAAGATATCACCTCTTTCTTCTTGAGCTTTTAACATTCAATGGAGTTAATACTAATTTAGGAAGCTGGTGTCCATATTTATAGACGCAATTAACTATATACATCATGTATACATGTTACTCCATGTGCTTTACAACAACCATTACGTATTATGGACCTGTAAAAATTAAGTCTCTATATGTGTGCAAAACAAATGCAATCTTGTGATAGTTTTTATATGATACAAAATGATATATACATCTTTTATATTCCCATATTTCAATCTATAATAGGAAAAGATTTTTACCAATTAAGAGCATTGAATTATGTTCCACTTTTTTTATGTTCTTGTGATTTTTCATACAATAATTCAAACAAAAGTTTTAATTATACAGTTTTTATGTCACAACAGAGTTTATGATTCATGTGTTTTTTTTTGTTTTCTTTAATTTATGATTGATGTTGCTCAAGGGAGAAGGTGAAAGTGAGCCGTGTCGGTGTACTACGTACAGTTAGTAGTAGTTAAAAGAACAGACCAATTCAAGAGCTTATGAACATTATGTTTCTCTATTTTTCAAATTACGAATAAAGTTACATGTACGAATAATTACATTACACGATGATATTAGGTGCAAGGGAATATGCATGTGGTTGTTAATGTATGAAACAGTACATCAGTCTTTAATGTAGAAAGGGTCAAATTTATTTCGTCTTGTCGTCATCCATTTTTCTCTGTTTATTCTACCGTAAAATTTCGTATGGGTCGGCCCATGGGCTTTACGAATTAGTTACTGTGAAATTCCCGAGAAAATTTATAAAATTACATACGATTGCCATTGCCCAGCTTTTACTCGAGCTTGACTTGAGCTTTGTCATGCGTCCTTGAGTGAACGAATCCCGCCAAAGACACTGAGCTGAGAGAGAGAGTGAGTGTGAGAAATCAGGAAGCACTCAAAAGATTCTGCAAGGATGAGTACTATGAAATTTTGTCGCGAATGGTAATTACGAACGAATCTGTTCTTTGCTCTTTTATACTGTAAAATCTTCTGAAATTGAATACCATCTCTAGTTTTGATTTTGGGATTGCACCCAGTTTTTCCAAGTCCTGAGATTACTGAGTATTCGTTGAAAATTTTAGTTTTGGTGTTTGGCTTATGTTGTCAATTCGGTTCAAAATCTCCCATAATACGAAATTTTGATTTTGATTTTTTCGACATATTCAGTAATAACATTCTATATCCTAAGGAAGACAGGGAGCAGTCGATCCTCCTCTACGCATGCCGTAATTGTGATCACCAGGTAAATTTTCTTTTGCTTTCTTTCTGCGAGAAATTAGGGTTCTATAGTATTAATGGCTTATTGTGATCTAGAATGGGTGACTGGAATTTGAGATTTCTATCGTTTTGAAGCATAGCTGTGGTTGAAATCTTTTGACTCTAGTGGAAACTTGATAAGCATTAATATAAATAGAGGGTTAGGTTAATAATAGATTAGGGGGTGTTTGGCCATTTAGTTAGTGGAAGCCTTTTGGCTTAGGGAGAGTTCAGGGTCTCTAGAACAAACCCTATTGTATTCTTAATCATTGTTTGAGTACTAAAGACAGATTATGTTCGAGATTTGTATAAGCTTTGATCGTTGTTTGATAAAATAATCTAGAACTCGAATTTAAACCGACGAGTGAGAATTTAACTAATCACTATCCACAGTTCAGCTCATTGTCTCAGAACATAAACCTAATAAGTTAAGATAATGTTTGAGTTCTTTTAGAAACTACTGAACAAATGCATACTTTTGGAAACTCTAAAGCTTTGAAAACCCATTTGAGGTTCAACAATATCCACTGGGTGCACAAGCATTTCTCGCTATGCAACTTCTTAGTGTTCTGTGAATTTGTTTCGAGTGTTTATGTTCTGTCTGTTAATACAATCCTCAAGCCATTGTTAGCTGCTAAATAGCACAGGATCCCATATGAATCTATGTGTTCCATCTTACTGTCAATGCTGGATTTGCTTACTAAATAGGATATCAACATATAGTTAGCTGGATTACCGTCCTCTTGCTATGAATTGACAAGATTTGAAATCAACTAAGTTTTCGTGAATGGCTTTTGCAGGAAGCAGCAGATAACAACTGTGTCTACAGAAACGAGGTTCATCACTCTGTAAGTGAACAAACTCAAATCCTATCCGACGTTGCTTCTGACCCAACTCTTCCCCGTACCAAGTCTGTACGCTGTGCCAAGTGTCAACACGGTGAAGCTGTCTTCTTCCAGGTGAATAATTTTTTTAAAACTTAAACCGTTAACTGTAACCAATCAAGAACTAAAGAAGCATATTTCCTGTTTCTCTGTTCTGATCAAAGATCAAAAGAGATTTCTTGATTGTGTTTTTTCGTCTGGTCATGCTACTTTTACACACCACATCTGAGCATTTAGTTTGATATAGTTCGTTTGTGTCACTGAATTTGCAGGCCACGGCTAGAGGCGAGGAAGGAATGACACTGTTCTTCGTTTGCTGCAACCCGAACTGTGGTCACCGTTGGAGAGAATAGAACTTGAAAAGGTTACACCTTTTTTAAATGCAACGGTCCTTGAATTCCTCTGTAAGAGTTTTATTTGATCCAAGTTGGACTTTTTCTGTGTACAAATATGAGAATTGTAACGGTTATCGAGTTCTTGAATATTCAGGGTCTTTTATGATGATTTCGGTTTTGATTAGAGTCTATTTACAAATTTGAAGGTATCTGTGGGGCCGATGTGAAAGTTGGTCGTTGTCCTTGGGTTTGAATTTGATTACGTGGAAACTTGAAAATGGCAAACTAAGTAGCTTCTAGTAAGCCGCCGGCTGCTAAACTTTCCAGTGACGTGTGATATTCATACATAAAAATTAAATAAATCTAAGTTTCTAAAAAAATTTACTATAATACAATAATGCTGTGTTTACTTCGTTAGCACGAAATTATTAGAATTGAAGTTTTATATGTCCAAATGGCTACACGATCTGATGATTATGTTTTGAAATTGAAGTTTTTTTTTTTTTTTCTTTTTTTCGTTTTTGATAACTGGCGATACATATAGTTAAACTTAAATTAATCTACAGAATATTCGAGTTTTTTTAGTTACTGAAAGCGTTTTTGGATGGGTGACAAAAGAAACTTTTTATAGTGAGAAAACTTCAAAACGAATAAGACTTGACCAACTCAACTCTGTTGATTCGCATAGGCGCTTTCGAAAATAATATCAAGAATTTAATTAATAAAATGATCTCTAATTAAAACTTTTCTTTTTAATTTGTAAACCATATAAGAAAAAAAATCATGTTAGCTAAATATTCAAATTAGTACAGCACAAAAGTCAAATAATCAGTAACCAACTCATGAGTGGAAGTATATTTGATTCAATGACACTTATCTAAACTTAAAAAGTTAGAAGTTGTTACACGTTAATCCATGTAGACATGACACAGTCATCTAAACCAAATATCGTAAAACAAATTAGTCATACAGAAATTAACAAGTTTAATATGTCAGTCAATATGAGCAATGTCCCAATTTCTCAAGTTGGAAAGAGACATTTTTCTACTCTACTTTTAAAAATTAGAATTTTCTCTTTTGCATAGATTGATAAATCGAACATATATTTGCACTCAAGCCAACGTTAGCACTTGATTGCTTGACCCTACCAATGACATACTGAATTTGACTGAATAAACAAAGATATTTCTCACTATATTCTACAATCTATTATATATCAACCATATTTTGATTAAGAAAACTTAAGTACGTACGTGCGAAAATTTAAAAAATTAGCTAAATAACTTCAAACGTTATTGTTCACTTATAACACATCTCTTTTTCTAAAATAGTCCTGAAAAAGTCAGAAAATGTGATACTTGATCAAATATTTTTTCCTAATATTTTTATAACCAAAATAATATTTGTTAAAATTTTACTTTTGAATATACATACATATATATATATATACATCTATATATATAAAGACGAATATTGCTCTATTATTAGAGTGTCACATCATCATCTACTTTAATTAACATTTTAATTTAAAACCACAAATACAAAATAGATATACATCTTAATTACAAACACAAATCATTAACTCATTTCATAGATCTATAAACACACAAAATATATACGTTTAAATTAAAAACTAATCTAGATTAAAACAAGACAAAATACACTAAACAAGACAAATAAGTTAGAGAATTTAAACTATTCACACAAATTTATATATCGATTCATTTTTCTGTAAAAAAATATCCACACAAATTTTGAAAATAACAATAATATGAAATTCTATACTTGAATTTGTTAGTGTAAAAATGTAAGTTCATTATAATTTAACCATTCATAAAGAAAATTCATGATATTTCAAAATTTAGAGAAAATATATGTATGAAGATGAAGAATAAAAAGATAGGCCGAATGAACCACAAAATTGAAATCTAATATTGATGTTACTTTGAAAAAGAAAGAAAAAGAAAATAATCATGTAATAGATTGTCGGATTATCTCGACTATAAGATGAAGAAAACTAATAGATCAAGACAATTGACAACAAATCGATATAGATCCTCATAGAATTGACCAAAAATTACATTTTTCGTGATTGGAGAAAAAATGATGGATCGACATAGTTGTTTAATGGATAAATTATTAAACAGAAAAATATAAAATCAATGATTAAAATAAAGTTAATGTGTACAAATATTTAAAATAAAGTTAATGTATACAAATATACATGTATAAATCAAACGGAAAGAAAAATAGAATAAACTTACTATAATAATAAAGACTAAAAACACTACTTTTTGTTTACTTCAAAATTATTTAAATTCCGTCTAAAAGACGGATCTTTTACTACTATCTAATAAAAGTTTCTAACAGCACTAACAAAATTTATAATTTGATATTGTTTGGTTAATATAAATATATTTATCATTATATTCCGCTAATATAATTATTGGTAAACTAGGATGTAGTTAAGGTTGAATACCCTTATCATTTTTATTATATTATTGTTAGTAAATCGGATGGTTGGATATACTTATCATATGTTTACTCCGTATTATAGGTGTATTGTATTTGTATTGGTATAGTTACAACATAATAATATTGGTAAAATCTCATTAAAATTTTCAAAATGGCACCTATATCCACTTTGAACTTTCAATAATTTCACTCTTACTATAAACTTCCAATATAGCTAGTTTAATGAATTAAATCTCCAAAGTAACATTTTTGTGTGCGGACTCAAAAACAAAATCCAAAAATTATATAAAAAGATTTTTAAAAATCCAAAAATAATTTAAAAATTGTAGAAAAAAATAAGAAATAAATTTTTAAAAAATTTTAAATTTAAATAATTGAAATAATCTCAAAAATCCAAATAAAAATCCACTAAAATTTCAAAAAATCTTGAATAACAAAAATTAAACATTACTATTAAAATAATTTACTTTGAAAAATTAAATACTTTTAGGGTTTTTTTTTGGATTTTTATGAAAATTTTGATATTATTTGAGTTTTTATTTGTTTTTTTGGAAATAGTAAATTCTTTTAAACATAATTTTGAACTTTTGTTATTTCAAGATTTTTTGATAATTTAGTGAATTTTAATTAGTGATTAATTTTTTTATCAACATTAATTATTTTTTTGTTATTCTGTAATCGGTTTAGTGATTAGTTTTAAGTTTAACATTTTCAAAGTTATTTTTAGAATTTATGGATTTTGTTTTTGATTTTTTTCTTGAGCTTTTAAGTAATTTTTAGATTTTTTCTTAAAAAATTAAGAAAAATATTATTTTTGAATTTTTTAGATTTTTTTGTGAACTCATGCACAAAAATGTTACTTTAGACGTTTTTTTTATCAACACAAAATATATTGATAAAATCAACACCAAAAAGTGAAGAAAAAGTTTACAACACTAAGGAGGGTGTATTCAAAGTAAAATTTTAAGTGATTTTGGATTTTCTTTAAATTACCTGTTATTTAAATAAGGATTTCTAAATCACTTATCAAATCACCTGTTATTCAATTTAGAATTTACACAAAATCATCTAAAATAATTCACAATCTCCTGTTATTCAATTTAAAATTTATCAAAATCATATCAAATCCTCTGTTATTCAAAATACAAGATTTTTTTTAAGACAATATTTGAAATGATTTTGAGATATTTTGAATAGAATTTTGGTTGAAAGAATTTTGTTCAAAAATTCACCTACCAAGATGTGATTTCCAAGAAAAAATAAAAGAACATTTTGTTTGAAAACTTCCTCATCACATGTAAGTTATTTTTTTGGATGCTTTGATGCATTATAAACTCCATTGCTTAGCAAAGAAAATCAAATTAAAAGTTCTCAGCTTTACAGATTTCATTTAAAAAATCAAAAAGCTAGATTGATCCTCGAAGGCAGATCCCAAGAGAAAGAAGCTTTGTATTTGCTTACTCGTCTTCATCATTGATGGTTTTTTTTTTATCAAAACAATGTCTTTCTTTCTCTGGCTCTACTTCATAACTCTACTACAGAAGTATTAATATTAAATCCTGAGACTTATCTCTTTTTTTCTTCCATATGAATTTCGATCAATTCAAATTATATTTAAAAATAATGTGTTTCTGCATGTAATGTAATTCCTGGATTAGACGAATCAAATGTGTTACTGTAACATAACGTGATTGGCTTTGATCATTGAGTGATATGGTTCGCCAGTTGTTTGCAATAATGGCCCCGTTTGTTTGCTGGTCGCTGGTGGCCGCAGCCAATGACCCCGATCAAAAACTTAGTTTTATGTTCGTTTGACAATCGCTGTGACTGCTCGCCATGTTGTTTGTTTCACAGTCGCAGCGACCATCGATTACTTTTTATTATTTAAAAATTTTTTTAAAAAAAAGTTATATATTTATAAAAAAATTATATGTAAATTTGAATTATAAAATGTTGATAACATTTACCCAAAAAAATTTATGGAAAACAAATAACAAATAATATCATATTTATATATTATTTATTCAAAATATATTTATACACAACTAAAATCAAATATTATAAATATAAATTTTATTTTTAATATT
>OVAX01002442.1:12887-29440 GCA_900406405.1 Lepidium africanum
TTTTTTATTTTAAATTAATTGTGCATAGTTTAATTTTCAATCATATAATTTTGTTATATAATATGCGTTTTGTCTTCTTTCATTTGTGTATTATTTTTACATTTTTTAACTTATGTTTCTTTGTGTGTTTTTTTTTGTCTGTGTGAAAATAATTATTCTTAGTGTTTTTAATTAAGAAAATTTTAATTTTCAGTCATATAATATTGTTATGTAATATATGTGTTTCCTTTTCTTTTATCAATGGATTTTTATTTTTATTTTTTGTATTTATGGTTTTAAATTGAATATGCCAATTTTAATNTTTTTATCAATGGATTTTTATTTTTATTTTTTGTATTTATGGTTTTAAATTGAATATGCCAATTTTAATAAGTTGATGATGTGACACTCTAAGAAGATAGCAAAATTCTTCTTTATATATATGAATTTCTTTTTTTGTATTTGTGGTTTTAAATGAAAGATGATAATTTAAATAAGTTGATGATGTGACAACTCTAAGAAGAGAGCAATATTCTTCTTTATATATATATATATATATGGGTTTTTATTTTTTATCTTGTTTTGTTTTGTGTTTGTGGTTTTAAATGAAAGATCATAATTTAAATAAGTTGATGATGTAGCATTCTAAGGAGAGAGCAATATTCTTCTTTATATATATAGATATGTGTTTTTTTTCTTCATCTATGGATTTTTAGTTTTATTTTGTTTTGTATTTGTGGTTTTAAATTAAAGATTATAATTTAAATAAGTTGATGATGTGGTAATCTAAGAACAGAAAAATATTTCTCTTTATATATATAGACTAGTTGGCGACCCACCCTTCGGATGGGATTTGAATGAAAAAGTGATAAAAAGTATGTAGAAATTTATAATTTAATAGAGTAGTTTATTGTACGTAAACTAAAGAAATTTATATTTTCATCAAGAAGCAATATGTTGACAACCATGTCATAAGCTGTCCATCTCTTTTGACATTATAGGCTTTCCAAAATTACGAAAGCTTTTTGCAATAACATGTTAAAAGTTTCGACCAGCTTTCAATCGGAAAAAGGATGATAAGTTTCCATATAGATGTAGCGAAAATTTGTGAAGTTAAAATTTTAGCATGTGGCAATGCTAAGTTAGAACTATCAAATAATCTATTTTAAAAAAGAAATAAGAGAGATAAGTTACATTTTGTTGATTAAATACAATGTAATTTATTGTTTGATTAAAGACTATTTAATTAGTATAGTTTGTCATTACTTATAGTAGTTTAATTGTATTTTCATACACATATTGAATGGGAGAATATGAAGAGACAACATTGACATATACGGAAACAAAAAGTATGAGGCTAAATAAAATATGTTTAAACATATTATAATATTTAATCATTACAAACAAAATTTTTGACTCATTAAAAACTTTCATCTTCACTATATGTTATGCTCATGTAAATATTAAGATACTCAGCGTCACAATTTTATGTTAATAGTCTACAGATATTTAATAAATTTAATTAGATACCAGTTCCATAACAATTTTCTTAGAGAATTTAATTTTAATAGCTTTTATCTAGTTTTCATAAATTAAATGAGTTTAATGCAAGAACCCACTAGATCTTCTTTAAGTTTTAAATTAAAATAAAGTTTAGTAACTTTTCCTCTTTTTTATTTTCAACAAATTTAGATTTATATTATTACATATTTATTTAGAGAGTATCACCAAATCTTGCATGAAGGTTTGCTATATTATGAGTAATGTCCTGGTCAAAACCACTACTTCCGCCAACTTGTGTGAAGCTGATGGAAAGACAAATATGACCTCAGTAATAAAGACTGAAGTCAGACAAGCAGGCTTGCCAGATTAAACGGGCAGCCTGGGTAAGGGTAAGAAATGAGAAGAGTAAAGGTTGAGTGGTTGCCAAAAAAAACGAGATAAAACATGGATATTGGATATTGAATCTACTTGAATTAAACGGGTTTATATATTTAAACAACTTATAAAACACAGTCAGCGTGGATATTGTCCGAATTCAGAACACATAAGTTCATGAATTAAAAATTGATACCGATATAAAACATGTCCATTGACATGCAAAATAGATGAACATGGTTAAATCCATGTCCATAGTATGTCCATATCCATTGCATCAAACATGTCCATCTCCATGGACATAAATTGTCCATAATGTGCATGTGGACATAGAAATAAACCGGTATAAAACATGTCCATGTCCATATCCATGGAGGAACATGGCTACGTCCATGTCCATTGCATGTCCATGTCCTTTACATGGAATATTTCCATGTCCATTGAAGAAACGTGTCCACGTCCATTACATGAAAAATGTCCATGCCAATTGCATGTGTCCATGTCCACTGTTAGTGGATTAAATGTCCATGTCCATTGCATGAAGCATGGACATGGTTATATGTATTGTCCATGTCGCAAAGATGTTTGTCTATGTCTCTTTACTGTATGTATGGACAAGTGGAGGTACTATGGAAAAATATGTTCATATCCACATGATCAATATAGCATGTCCATGGACATGCAAATAGATTAACATGGTTACGTCCATAGCCATCGTATGTCCATGATCATTTCATCAAACATGTCCAGCTCCATGGACATAAATTGCCCATAGTTTCACTTGACCATGCTATGGACATAAATTGTCCATAATGAGCACGTGGACATAGAAATAAACCGGTATAAAACATGTCCATGTCCATATCCATGGAGGAAAATGTTCATGGAAAAGTGTATATATGGACAAGTGGAGGTACTATGAAAAAATATGTCCATGTCTACATGATCAATATAACATGAGGTCGTGGAGGAGGAACATGTCCACGCTTCATGTGTTTTATAAGTTGTTTAAATGTCTATGGACCTTAAATTCAAGTAGGCTAAATGTCAATGTCCATGTCCAGGACACATGAAGTGGTCATTTAATATGTATTTACCACATGGTCAGTATGAGAAGAGGTGATAGTTTTATTTCGTCAAACCTCGATTAAGGAAGCATTCGAACCTACTTTTTTAGTGGGAGATAATCAATCTCATGAAAAGACATTTTTATATGTAGATAATATGTATGATAATATTGATTGTCCATGTCCATATTAATTGTACATGTCTAAGGAACAGATTATTGTCCATGTTTATAAATGTAATGCCAAATGGGGCATAGATATCATTTAGACGCTTCTGAACATAAAGAAAACAAAATGGAGACGACAAGGTGAAGATGAATCAGGCAGGGGTAAAAAAGAGAAATGAGAGGAGAGAGAAATTTGGTGTAGGGCATTTGGGATAAGAAAAGGTGGGTAGGGCATTTGAGATAATTATGTTTCAAAATAGAACATTTTACATAGTTTTCTCATTTATTTATGAATACTAAATTCACTAATTATTAAACATACTTGTTTTGATTCTAGTATTGTTGCATGATATTAATCTATAATTTATTTTTGTAAGTGTGGTGAATTTATAAAATTAAATTAAATTCACATATATGTTAATAAATTTTTTTAATTCATATAAAATTAAATTCACATATATCTAATGAATTTATCGAAAAATATGGTTTAAAATTTATAATTTATTTTTAATTATGGTTTAAAATTAAGAGTTTGTCTTAAAGTTATATGATGATGTGGCACTCTAAGAAGAGAGCAACATTTTATTTTATATATATAGATGTATGTGTTTTGTTTTCTTTCATCTATGGATTTTTATTTTTTATTTTATTTTGTATTTGTGGTTTTAAATTAAAGATGATAATTTAAATTTAGACCCAAAAAAGATGATAATTTAAATAAGTTGATGATGTGGCACTCTAAGAAGATAACAATATATATATATATATATATATAGATATATGATTGGGAGTATCATCAAAAATGCTCTAAACCTTTGCAAAATTAGATAAATGTCCTTCACTATTCACCTCATCAAAAATGCTTTGGTTTTTGGGTTGAAAAGACAAAATTGCCCCTTGATTTTGGAGAGAATAACACGGTGGATAGAATGGCGCGGAAGACATGTTCATGTCCATTGATAGGAAAGTGTACATGTCCATGTAACATTGTAAAAATCATGGGTATATGAGACATATGTCCATGTCCATTTAAATAAAAATGTACATGTTCATGTAACACTGGTTTATTATGGCCATATGAGACATATGTTCATGTCCATTTGAATGAAATTGTACATGTTCATGTAACATTAGTTGATCATGGCCATATGAGACATATGTCTATGTCTATGTCTATTTGAATGAAACTATACATGTCCATGTAACATTTGTTTATCATGGCCATATGAGACATATGTCCATGTCCATTTGAATGAAATTGTACATGTTCATGTAACATTAGTTGATCATGGCCATATGAGACATATGTCTATGTCTATGTCTATGTCTATGTCTATGTCTATTTGAATAAAACTATACATGTCCATGTAACATTTGTTTATCATGGCCATATGAGACATATGTCCATGTCCATTCGAATGAAAGTGTACATGGACATGTCCATGTAACATTTGTTGATCTTGGCCATATGAGACATATATCCATGTCCATATAACATTGGTTAATCGTGGTCATATTAGACATATGTTTATGTCTAGACAGCGATGGACAAAAAAGTAAAATAAGTGATGATTATGTCCATGTCTAGGATGGTCAGGGCATTTTTGATGAGTATGAACAATACCGGGGCATTTTTGATGATTTAGTATGACTAATAGGGTATTTTTCATAATTTTCTCTATATTATTTGGGGAATGTTTCATTTTTGATGAGTATGAACAGTACCAGAGCATTTTTGATGATTTAATATGAATAGTAAGGTATTTTTCATAATTTTCTCTATATGATTTGTGGCATGTTTCATATTGTTATGAAAAAGGAACTTACAAGAAAGATAAATATAACTATTTTTTTTTTTAATATGGTATATTTAAATAGTATTTCGGTTGAAGTTTTGTTGGTACAATTAAGATTAATAGGTCCCAAACTTACGACCACACAAAATACTTTAGAAACACAACACGTTAATCATGTTTATAAGGTAAGAANAATATGGTATATTTAAATAGTTTTTCGGTTGAAGTTTTGTTGGTACAATTAAGATTATTAGGTCCCAAACTTACGACCACACAAAATACTTTAGAAACACAACACGTTAATCATGTTTGTAAGGTAAGAAGGATCTTTAATCTAGTTCATTAGATGTCCTATTATATAAAGTTGGGTTTCAAAAGTTACTAATCAACTGGATTGTTCCACGTGTCAAATTCAACGATCAAAAATTATTCTATATTTATATGTTATTAAAAAAAATCTTATTATATAAAGTAGAATGTTTCAAAGTTACTCACTAACATAATTGTTCCAGGTGTCAAATCCAATGATCAAAAAAGATTTGGTATGTATATATTAAAAAAAAAAAAGATAAAATTAAATCATAATCTTATCCTATTATATAAAGTTGGGTTTCAAAAGTTAGTAATCAACAAGATTCTTCCACGTGTCAAATCCAATGATCCAAAATGTTGCAGTATCATATTATATAAGGTTGGGTTTCAAAAATTACTAATCGTGTTATATAAAATTGGGTTTCAAAAGTTAGTAATCGACAAAATTCTTCCAAGTGTCAAATCCAATGATCCAAAATATTGCATTATCGTATAATATAAAGGTGGGTTTCAAAAGTTTTTAATCAATGAGATTCTTCCACATGTCAAATCTCATTATATAAATTTGATCTCATAGTTAGTAATCTAATCCTATTATATAAAGTTGGGCTTCAAAAGTTAGTAATCAACGGGATTCTTCCACGTGTTAAATCCAACTATCCAAATTTTTTGCAGTATCATATTATATAAAGTTGGGTTTCAAAAGTTAGTAGTTAACGAGATTTTTCCACGTGTTGAATCTTATTATATAAAGGTATATATCAAAGTTAGTAATCCAATCGTATTATATAAAATTGGGTTTCAAAAAGTAGTAATCAACGGGATTCTTCCATGTGTCGAATCTAACGATCCAAAATTTTACGGTATCCTATTTTATAAACTTGGGTTTTACAAGTAAGTTATCAACATTATTTTTTCTACGTGTTGAATCTTAGTATATAAAGTTATATCTCAAAGTTAGTAATCTAGTTGTATTATATAAAGTTGGGTTTCAAAAGTTAGTAATCAACAGAATTCTTTCACGTGTCGATTCCAACAATCCAAAATTTTGCAGTATCCTATTATTTAAAGTTGGGTTTCAAAAGTTAGTAATCAATAGGATTCTTCCACGTGTCGAATCTTATTATATCCTATTATATTAAATTGGGTTTCAAAAGTTAGTTATTAATCCTATTATATAAAATTGGGTTTTAAAAGTTAGTAAATCATGCTATTATATAAAGTTGGGTTTCAAAAGTTTGTAATCAAGAGGATTCTTGCAAGTGTCAAATCTAACGATCCAAAATTTTGCAGTAGCTTATTATATAAAGTTGAGTTTCAAAAGTTAGTATTCAACAAGATTCTTCCACGTATTAAATCTTATTATATAAAGTTAGTAATCAATCCTATTATATAAAATTGGGTTTCAAAAGTAAGTAATCAACGAGATTCTTTTTTTTGTGTAGATAAAATGGTATCTTGGTTTCTTTCTAATAGTTTTATTCATATTTTTTTAATTGACCCAATGATAATTCTTTATTTTTAATATACTAATGGGTGAAATATAATATCTTAAAATACCCCTTAATCAACGATATTCTTCCACGTGCCTATCCAACGATCAAAACTTTTGCAATATCCTATTATATAGAGTTAGGTTTCAAAAATTAGTAATCAACGAGATTTTTCCACATGTCAAAATCTTAATATATCCTATTATACTATGTTGGGTTTCAAAAGATATTAAGTAAGGAGATTTTTTACGTGTCAAATCTTATTATATATAGTTGGATCTCAAAATTAGTAATCTAACAAACATATAAATTTCCAAAACATTCACTACAAGAAAAAAGTTATATTGAGACGTATATTTCGTCACAATAATGCATATTTCGTCACATATTCTGACGATTTGTAACGATTGGTAAATAGTTGCAATACAAATGTTTCAAATGTATATTCGTAACAAAAACATCACAATACAAACGTAAATAAAAATGTTTGTATATTCGTAAATATACAAACGTTGCAAATGTATGTTCGTAAATTTGTGACGATTGGTAAATAATTGCAATACAAACGTTGCAAATGTATATTCGTAACAAAAACATCACAATACTGGTGACGGAAAAAATATAGTAACAATTTTGTCACAAATTGTTACAAAATAGAGTCACAATGATTTTTTAAAACACGTAACAAATAAATTTTGTAACAAAAATGAACAAAAAACGTCACAAATTATTACAAATATTCTTAGTTACAATAAAATCGTTACAATAGCTCCAATTTTCTTGTAGTGATTATTCAAGAAAATTAATTTTTATTTTATAAAAACAAACTCGTGCATCGCACGGGTCCATATCTAGTTATATAAAGTTGGGTTTCAAAAGTTAGTAATCAACAATATTCTTCCACTTGTCAGATCCAATTATCCAAAATGTTGCAGTATTGTATTATATTAAAGTTGGGTTTCAAAAGTTACTAATCTTATATAAAGTTGGGTATTTCAAAGGTTAGTAATCAACAAGATTCTTCCACGTGTCATATCCAATGATCCAAATGCTGCAGTATCGTATTATATAAAGTTGGGTTTCAAAAGTTACTAATCAATGAGATTCTTCCACATGTTGAATCTCATTATATAAAGTTAGATATCATAGTTAGTAATATAATCCTATTATATAAAGTTGGATTTCAAAAGTTAGTAACCAACGAGATTCTTCCACGTGTTGCATCCAACGATCCAAATTTTTTGCAGTATCCTATTATATAAAGTTGGGTTTCATAAGTTAGTAGTTAGTGGGATTCTTCCACGTGCCGAATCCAACGATCAAAAATTTTATAATATTCTATTATATAAAGTTGGGTTTCAAAAGTTAGTAATCAACGAGATTCTTCCACGTGTCAAAATCTTAATATATCCTATTATATTAAGTTGGGTTTCAAAAGTTAGTAATCAACGAGATTTTTCCACGTGAAAATCTTAATATATCCTATTATATTAAGTTGGGTTTCAAAAATTAGTAAGAAACGATATTTTTCTACGTGTCAAATCTTATTATATAAAGTTGGATCTCAAAATTAGTAATCCAACAAACATATAAATTTCCAAAACATTATTCAAAAAACATTAATTTTTATTTAATAAAAACAAATTCGTGCATCGCACTCCATGTCTAGTTAAACATACAACACCACAAATTACGTTAACGACAATCACATTTGTTAATCACAAAATCAAACACAACAAACCAAAAAGACAACCGAAAAAACACACATAAGATTCTCTGTCTCCATGATCTTTAATTTCAACCCACCATTGATGCACAGCAACACCTTCACCTCTTAATTTTCCATACAGAGCCAAACACTCCCAATAAGCTCTACCACTCTTACTCTGCATCTTTCTTCCTTTTAGCCCTAAACCATTTGGCTTGCACTCCAAGAAAATTTCATCGACCATTTTAATTGACTTACTCTTCATTATCTCCTCAACCACTTCAGCCTCTGCCTTCATAACCACGTATTCCTCTTCTTTCACATTCCCATTTAGCCACTCAGTCATTCCCATTTTCTAAGATTCCAAACTCATTTCATCATTCACTGTTTCAATCTTGTACATGTCAAATTTCTGATTCCTTGTTGAGTAATTTTGAAGAAACCATTCCGTTCCACTACTTCATTCTCCATTTCCAACATCGATGAATACACGCCTCGAATAGCTCCCGAGGTCCAAACTGTCTCCCATAAGGTCTGGAAGGTAACGTGTTCGTTTGAAGTATGCTTTTGATTTCCTTGAAGTTGCTCTTGGTGGTTCAAGCAATACCGAAACATGAATCACTAAGCGAGTAAATAAAGAATTACCATAAGACAAACCCTGAATTACATAGGAGTTTCTAAACCTAAAATATTGGATAAATATTATTAATCTTGTTATCGGTCCGATAAATAACCAAAAATCGTGTGTCATCCTAAAGTGAATTATTAGTTTTTTGGTTGAAAATGTGAAATTTATTGAATTAACAAAAAAGAAATTACAGATGGGTCAAAAGGTTTGAAAGATATAAACAGCAATAAAAAGAATAAAAGAATTTAGCTAGTAAAAACTTCAAACCATCTTCTTCTCAGTCCTTCAAGCTTATGATGCCCTTTATAATGCAAGGAAGTGATTCTATTCCTTAAGACTTTATCAATCAATTTCATCAAAAAAGCAATATCCAAGCCATTATCTCCATGGATTCTTGAGTTTATGTCCTTCCAAATATAGTAGATCGATGTTTGAAAAGCCATTTTAAGGACTTTGTTAATGAAAGAGCGATGAGAATCCATGATAAAAACAATCGTTTCAGACCAATCTAGACTTATGGCTGACCCAAGGAGAGTGTTGCATAAGCCAAACCAGATGGAGAAGATAAAAGGGCAAGCAAAAAATAAATGGTCCCTAGATTCAAGAGGTTCACCACAGTATATACAAGGTTGATGACCTCCCCAAGAGTGAATACGAGTGCCGGTTGCAAGTCTGTCCCTAATAGCAAGCCAACAAATGAAGGAAAATCGGGGAACAGCTTGAGGGAACCAGATTAGACTATACCAAGGAACTGAAGGACGACTAGGACGAAGCTGATTCCAAGTCTTTGAGGCAGAAAAGAAAGGACGAAACTCATCAGAACTATGGCGCCAAAGATAAACATCATCACCTGAATCAAGAGTAGGAACTTGAATAGAATTCAAGTAAGCAATAAGAGAACCACGCAAGTGGTAGAAGCTCCAATTAGAACCAGAAACAGCATCATCAACAAGAGCAGTGCGATTAATACCAAGACACCTGGGACCATCTTCACATGAAAAAGAGAACAGCTGACCCAGAGTTGAACAATTGTCAAACCAAAAAGAAGCTTTATTGCCAGAGTTAATGGAGACTTTGATAAAACTGAAAGCTTGGTCTGTAAGCTTTAAGAGTTTACACCAAATCCATGAACCTGGAGAAGGCTTTGCATCCCAAAAGGAAGAGTAACGGAGAAGGTAGTGGCGAGTCCATGAAACCCAAAGAGAATTTGAGCTGGAAACTAGTCTCCAAATAAGATGAAGGGCAAAAACAAGAGAAGTATCACAAAGTCTTCGCAAACCAAGACCACCTTCAGATTTAGGATAACAAACATCTTCCCATGAAACCTTAGCTTTAGTAGAGATATTTGGAGAACCAGACCAAAGAAAAGCATTACAAAGGCTCTCAATCTCCTTAAGGCAGCGGCTAGGGAGACGAAAAGTAGAAAGCCAAAAGTTAGTGATGCTAGTAACAACCGAGTTTATAAGCTGCAGTCTTCCTGCAAAAGATAGAGACTTTGTGGTCCAGGACAGCATACGAGATTTAATTTTAGCAATTAGAGGCTCATAATCACTTCTGGTCATAGCCTTTGTGGTTAGAGGAAGTCCCAAATATCTGATTGGAAGGGAATCAAAAGAAAGTCCAACTTGAGAAGCAACAATAATAAGATCATGCTGAACCAAACCACCAGAAAAAAATTGAGGATTTTGCAGGATTAATATAAAGACCTGAAAGGGCAGCAAACTCATTCAAAACATCTAAAGTACCTTGCAGCGATGAAGGAGAGCCATCTGTAAAGATTAAAATGTCGTCTGCAAAGCTCAAGTGAGTGAGCTGAAGCTCACTGCAGTGAGGATGATAACCAAAAGAGGAGTTAGCAGCAGCTTTATTTGGCATCTTGGATAAAATGTTGTTGAGGCTCACATAGAGGTAAAGTGATAGGGAACAACCCTGTCTCAAACCTCTAGAGTTTGAAAAGAAACCCTCTAGCTCACCATTAATGGACACAGAAAATGAAGCAGTAGAAATGCAAACATAGATCCAAGAGATGAAAAGAGGATGAAGGTGCATAGCCTTAAGAACATCCATAATGAAATTCCAAGCAATTGTATCGAAAGCTTTTGTGATATCGAATTTGATGGCACAGCGGGAAAGTATAGTAGTTTTGTGATAATATTTGACAAGCTCAGTGGCAAGTAAGACATTTTCAAGGAGTAATCTTCCTTTAACAAAAGCACTTTGATTTAGATCAATGGTAGAAGGAAGAATAATCTTGAGCCTGTTTGCCAAAATCTTTGAAATAACCCTATAAAGAAGATTACAACAGGCAATAGGCCTATAGTCCTTCATTGAGTCAGCTGCAGAATGCTTAGGAACAAGGGCAAGGGTTGTAGCATTAACACCAGGCAGAAAGCTTTACAAGAAAAAGGATTGAACAGCAATAAAGAAATCATTACCCACAATATTCCGAGCAGATCTGAAAAATTCAGCAGTATAGCCATCAGGGCCAGGAGCTTTGTTCAAAGGCATTGAGAAAACCACAGTACGAATCTCTGCAGTAGAAACAAGATGAACAAGAGAGGCAGCCATCTGCTCAGTACAATAAACATCAACAAGAGATGAGACAAAATCGGCATTACCAATAACAGCAGAGTCAGCCTGCAGAAAGTTTCTAAAGTGAGAGACAGCCTCAGATTTAATTTCAGAAGGATCTGTAGTATAAACACCTGCAGCAGTTTTTAGCTTTTTAATACAATTCCTTGAGGCTTGAGACTGAACAACTTTGTAAAAAAAAGAGGAATTATGATCACCCACTTGCAACCAAGTCACCCTCGATTTTTGTCTAAAACATTGTTCTTCAATATGAGCCCAATGATGCCAAGTATAAGAGGCTTCAGCAGCAGCTTGAAAAGTTTGAGAACAAGGAGAAATAATAGCGTTGTTCTGAGCAGTACAAAGATCATCAAAGGCAGATTTGGTGCGGATGGGTATATTGCCGTATTGAGTCTTGTTTAAAGAGCGAAGAGCTGGCTTTAAAATCTTCAGTCTTTTATGGAAAAGGTGGAGAGCTGATCTAGAAGGATAAAGAGGAGAAAACTGATCCCAAGTATCCTTAACAGTTGGAAGAAAGAGCTCATGATCAACTAGGAAGTTGAAAAACTGAAAATGTCTTCGTTTTGAAGAAGCTTGAGAACTAAGATGAATAAGGCAGTGAGAGTGATCAGATATGGCACCAACGTCAAAAACCGCATGAGAGAAGGGAAAGACATTGAGCCAGGTTGGATTTACCAAAGCACGATCCAATTTTTTACCAATATGGTCAGTACTGCGCTTATTCCACCATGTGAAAGTAGGACCCGTAAAAACCAGATCAGAAAGAGAACAATCCATGACAAAATCCTGGAAATGATGCATACCATGATGATCAAAAGAGTAATCAGCATATCTAGAGTGCTCAGAAG
Source organism: Lepidium africanum (assembly GCA_900406405.1). Classification (NCBI taxonomy): domain Eukaryota; kingdom Viridiplantae; phylum Streptophyta; class Magnoliopsida; order Brassicales; family Brassicaceae; genus Lepidium; species Lepidium africanum. The sequence continues at coordinate 25,356 of OVAX01002442.1, forward strand.
AAGATAAGATTTCGTTGTAATCACCAAGAAGAATCCAAGGGAGATCAAGGTGAGCATAAGAAGAATTAATAGACCGCAGCTCCTGCCAAAGATGACGTCTATCCATCTCAAAATTTGAGGCATATATACCAGAACAAATGAAGGAGATGCCAGAATCAATAATCTGAACTCTACAAGTGATTTGTTGAGCACTAATCAACAAAGGGGAGATGAGGACAAAGTCATTAAAACAAAACCATATTCTTCCCAAGCGATGATGGTTGTAGTTGGTGATAGCATGCCAATTAGGCAAACAAGAGTGAAGAATACTGAGGTGATTATCTTGATGAACTCTGGTTTCAATAAGAAAACCAAAACTAGCTTTATAGTCATTAATCCACTTCTTAACAGCAAAATTTTTGTGCGGGTTATTGAAACCTCACAAATTCCAAGCAAAAAAGGACATCATAGCTTCCAAGACGAAGCTTTTCTAGAAGCAGAGAAGAAAAAATCCTTAGACTTGGCAGTAGTTTTCCGTAGAGATTTAGGCCTGAGCCTGAGTTTCAATAAAGAAGATTCAACAATTTCACCTTCTTCCGGAAGAGATTCCAAGACTTGAAAGCGAGAAGGAGACATAGAAACAACTACATCAGATTTCGGTTTCATAGAATTGGAAGGAGAATCCCGAACTAGAGAGGCTGAATTTTGAAGTTTATTGGCAATAGTCTTCCAAGAGGTTGAATCTGCGGAAACTTTAGGTAAAAAAGGAAAATTCTCTAAAGAGAGAGCATTATTTTCATGAGCAGAGATTAGAACATCAGAGGAGAGATTTGCCTCAGGGACTGTAGAGACATCTCTAGGAACAATCAAGAGAGAATTACCAACATCAACATCAACAGTTGAACTCATATTGATTGCCAAAGGAGATTGAATATTTCCAACAATTGAACCAGAATCTGCCATAGAAGCTTTAGAAAAAACCATGGTCGAAGTTAAAAGAGAATTACCAACATTATCAATATCAACAGTTGAACTCTTATTAATCCCTATAAGAGACTGCAGATTAACAGTAGCTGAAGCCAAATTTGCCATAGAAGCTTTAGAAGGATCCAAATTCGAAGTCAAAAGAGAATTACCAACAACAACAGTTGAACTCTTTTGGATCCCTATAGGAGACTGCAAATCTGAAGCAAAATTAGCCATATAAGCTTTAGAAGGATCCATATTCAAAGACAAAAGAGGATTACCAACATTACCATCAACAGTTGAACTATTTTGGATCGCTATAGAAGAAGTCATAGAAGAGTTCTCAGCAATTACAACAGGGGAAAGATCAGTTTGAGAACTTGAAAAAGCACAGGGACTGAAGTAATAATTGGATCTTGACAAGGCAAGGCAGCAAGAGACACTTTAGGTATGAAAGAACAGTGAGAATCAAGATGACCCCATTTCTTACAAATAAAACATCGAGGAGGAAGCCAAGGGTAAGAGACTTGAATATGGGCTGCAGGAAATGAGTCTTTAAGAAGAGAGATTTTTGTAGGCAAAACACGATGAAGAGTGACCTCGACCAAAACACGGGCAATATTCAAACGGATACATTGTTCTGTATTAGTGTGAAGTTTAAGAGGAGTACCAATATGGCTAGCGAGATAGCTCAATCCTTTGTAAGTAAACAATATGTCTGGAACATTAGAGAAATCAACCCACATAGGCAATGAGATGAGATCAGGATCTTTATTTGCAGAATCAGGATTCCATTCAGATATAACCAGAGGGATATCACCTATATGCCAAAATTTACGCTTCAGAACACGATATTTGACAACAGGATCATTAATTCGAAATAAGACTGAATTGGAGCTGATGAAATTGGCATCGATTCGAAGGTCTTTCTTCCCATTTTACCAAATTCTATTGACAACAGCATGAACGGAACCAATATGAGGGGAATTGCCTATGAAACGGCCGATAACAATGTTCTTCCAAAGAGGAGAAACATCAGCAAGAACTTCATCAGGAATTGTAGAAGAAACCGAGTCATCTGAGAAATGAAGATCAAGATTATAATGCTTCACTGAGTGAATTGAAGAAACAGAAGTAGAAACCCAAGATTTCTTTGGCGGCAAAGAGCTGGGACGAGCTGAGGAAGAGACCTGTGGAGGAGGAATCTTCGGATCCAAGACGGAGGAGGAATCACCAATAGGATGGGTGATAACCTCCATTGAGAACGAGAGGAAAACAAGCGGAGAAGAGGAAAGAAGAGAAAGAAAGGAGGAAGATCGGAAACCAAACCAAGCTCGCCGGCGAGAGTATTGGAAACTGAGACAAGGAATTGTCGGCGGAAGAAAAAAAAATCAAGAAGATCGCCGAAAGAGACACTACTGAAACTTTATTCCAGTGACACCATAACCGGAGGGATCTAGAATATACGATATATTATTGTGGTTATTTTGATCAAAGTGAATTATTTACATAGAATGTTTTTATGTTATCATAGTTATTTTTCTCCTTTTTTATTTTAGAAACTTATAACAATTTTTCTTATTTATTTTTGGAAACTTATCTGTAACTTCAAAACTTATGTCAAAGTTTTGGATAAAACCATAATTATTATACAAATTAATAAAATATATATTATGTGCTGCGAAATCCGTTTTATATTTTAATAAATGTTACATATATGTATATATATAGTTAATTGTTAGTTAATAATATCCAATCCAAATAGGAGTATCATAATAATGGACTTTGTGACACGAAACTGACATAATGGAATTTGACAATAAATAAAATAAATCCTAGTAAAACATAAAGGGGTGTATTGAATTCCTTAAAAATTGGTGGCTCATAGTCATTTTACAAATTCTCAAAATATTAGGGATTAAACTCGCTACCTGCAATAGTAGTAAGTGCAAGATTTAAAAGCCACTAGACTAGTTGAAAAAAAAAACTTGACCATTTTAAAAGATTTTGAAATATTCTTAAAATCACTTGTTATTCAATTAAGGATTTTAGAAAAATTTTCCNTTGAAATATTCTTAAAATCACTTGTTATTCAATTAAGGATTTTAGAAAAATTTTCCAAATCATGTGTTCTTATGTAAAATCATTCGAAATTTGTTACAATCCTTTGTTGTTCCATCGATGATTTGTAAAACTAATATGAAATCCACACTGATATTCAAAAATTAACAATCTTTTAAGAAAATGATTTGGAGAAAGATTTCAGGAGACTTTGGGTTTTTGTTCAGTTAAAAATAAAGGCAAAGAAATCACACCTCTAGAGATGAGATTCGAAGAGATTTGACCCAAAGTAACATTAATATTATAAAAAATCAATCATTGAAAACCTCATTCTCTCTCCCACTTTCACCCTTAAATCAACAGAAATCAAACTTCCCAGAACCTAATTCCGACAAAAGCAATCCATCGAAGACAAATTCACATTGAAGCTCCATCAAGATTCACTGCTGGGTTCTCCATATGCAAGACAAATTCACATTAAAGCTCCTCTTAACATAGAAGTTTGAGTAGTATTATTGCGTTACGGCTTCTAACAATGTCGTCTTCGCCACTCATCTAAAACAGATCTCAAAAACAATGCAAAGATCATCACAACAACAATTTATCAACATTTTCTTATTTCAAGTTATATCTTCAAACATGAAGATGAGAAATCAAAAATGAACGATGGATTTAAAGTGGCACGAAGTATAGCCTGAATTTTTGTAGGCTAAAGTGAGTAATATTAAAATCACACACAACACTGTAAAATCATCTAAAATTTAATTATAAAATCTTACCAAATCACTAGAATTTTGTTTTTGTATATATAGAAAATCTTATAAATCACACAAAATATCTTTAAATCCTATTAAAATCTCTTCAAATCTAAATCCCACTAAATCATACAAAATGTTTAGTTCACTACCACCCCAAAAGATACAAACCGAATAAAATATAATAATTCAATTTCAAGATCCATGTAGAAACAAAAAAAGATAAGACAAAACATAGACGACTAGGAAAAAAAAAATATATATATATATATATATATGTTAATAGCTGTTATCCTAATAGTAGTCTCTTTTAAGGATTTTTTT
>OVAX01002443.1:0-29421 GCA_900406405.1 Lepidium africanum
TATGTATTAATTTTAAAAGTGAAAATAATTTAACATCAATTTTTAATTGATGTTTAAAATACTAATTAGATATATTGTTTGTTCAAGTGATGTAAAATTATATTTTACATCGATTGTTTTATAAGTGATGTAAATCAACATTAAATTGTATCAATTTTATTTAATTGATATAAAATATGTATTAATAGTGTCATTTGTTATAAATGATGTTNAAAATATGTGTTAATAGTGTCATTTGTTATAAATGATGTTAAATCACATATAATGAGTCATTTATTTATAAGTGACTCTATATCATTTATGTAAATGATATAATATTACTGATGCAATTGCATGTTTTTTGTAGTGGATCCGGTTTGTACACTATTAATCTCTCCTCTTATCTTCATACCTTCTCGTTCTACTATAGTTAGAGGACGACTAGATCTTTAGGATTAGTTGGACGTGAGCGGAGGTTTGAGTTAGTTTAGATGTCATCCGTGGTTATGTGTGGTTGTTTGGTTGCTACGTGTTTCGGGTTAGTTGGTAAGATGAGGCCTGGTCAAAGTTGTGTTATTTGTTGTTGTGTTTTATGTCAACAGGTTCGATTTCAAAGTAGTTTGGTTTTGATTCGAAGATGTTTAAAGCCATAGAGCTTGTGTTCAAATTTCGTTTTAGTCAATACTAAGACCACAACCACAGCCGCCTTTGTTGACTCCGGATGAAGAGGTTCGTGGGTCATCTTGGCTCAGTGGTGCTTCTTGTTGATTCGTTCGAATGCATCTCCGCTATACATCAGGTATAAAGCAGGTGGTTTCTCATATTGGTTTTGAAAGCTTCTCATGATTTCTGGTAATTCTAATTTTCTTTCCTGCAAAGAGTTTGTGCTTTACCTCTTTTGAGAATTTTAAGGGTTGATAAATGTCAGTTCTCTACTATTGTATTTTCATTTTTAATTATCTCGTTTATAAATTTCAACATCAATAAAATTTAACGTTGACAAAAAGAGAAAAAAAAATGTCTTCACCATTTTAGCCTTTTCCTCACTATTCATTTTTCGTCTCTACCAATCAATCAAATTTTGAGATTTGTCCACGATGGCAAACATATTTTTAGGACTCAAAATATGATTTAGTCCGACCACCCAAATATGTAAATTCTGGAAATCAATATAGTTCTTTACTATGATTTTTTTTTTTTGTGGGAGTGATTTGCTTCATTCATAGAAAACTTCCTTATTGGGTTGGAATAACATAAGAGTGCAGGGCTAAGTATTTGCCAGAGAATTCGATTATAGTTCTTTATATTTTTCTAGAAATTATGAGTAACTATATACTAGTATTTATATTCTATTTTATGTAGAAAGTTCGGTTAAATAAGTAATAGCCATGTGCATATTTGGAAACTTTTACCTAATTTTTTGTAGCTTTCTCTTTCTTTTTTCCCTAAATTTGTGTAGCTTTTTTTTTTTTTTTTTTTTCAAATTTGTGTAAGCTCTCATCAACTTTTTGTGTGTGAATAGTATAATAAGAGTAGATTCATGACTTATGCCATACCTTATCTCATCACATGTCTCACAGTCACATAAATCTAGTTTCTTCTTCTATTGATTAAAAGAGGTCGGTCACAAACTTCACGTACGTGTACGCAAAATAGAAACTTAGATTTCCATCTCAAGAAAAAGTTAAATCAAATCTAACCGCTTTGTGTTTGGCAGTAAATCCTCATATGTTCCATTGAAAATTAAATTTGAGAGCAAAAGAACTCAACTAACCTAATTTGTTTTCAGAGTTACATATACTAGATTAACAACAAAGTTTTGGAATCTGTATATCAAGTGTATAAAATTTTACTCTTTTCGCAATTTTTTAGAAAAACATAACATACACAAAATGAAAATCACATTCAAAGGCACTAATTAATGACGTTAGGGACAGTGGTTGAATTCGTCACAATACAACAAAATGAAATATAGATTCGCACGAGGGACAAAGGCCAAAAAAACAATCAAAAGTGATTGAAAAATCCAGACGATAAAAGAGGACAGCTGGTCGCTGTCTGATAAAAAGTAAATAGAAGAGTGACTGACGTTTTGCTTAAATTATTGATGGCTGGTCCCATTTCCCACTGCTCTTCATCATATATTATATGTTATGGGTTCTTTCCTTCAATTATTATCAACCTTCTACGGACTGATAGAATTGATATCCTTACGGATTTTTCTTGAACTATGATTCTGTATAATAGAGCACTTTTCTGTAGATAAATCTAGAAATCAAGTTTGTAGCGAGTTGATTACCACATGACTTTAGAGAAAAATTTAAGATGTTAACTATTCTCTTTCATAGAATCGTGTTTTGATTGCATACATCTTCAAACAAGATACAATTATTGAATGTTACAGTGTTTTTCCAAAGATATGGCTTAATTTTACTTTTAAAAATTAAATTAAAGCAAACTGTGGTGTTGGGTTTGTGGATTTATAATTGTCCACTTTTGGAAATTGTATGTGCCGGTTTTTTTTTTTTTTATCAACTTTACTTATTTTTTTTACTAATGAGATTAACAAAGCTCCAATTTATAGATAAATTATTCTCATTAAAACTGACGAAATTTAAATCTCCTACTTAATGCCAAACTAGATCAGAAACAAACCAATTGATCTCCAGTTTTTTAGCTGTATATGTCGGTTTAGGCGGTGCCTAACATTCTCCCTGTGATTATTTAAAGTTTTGCTTCTTTCTTTTACTCTAACAAGGACAACGTCACTTCACTAATATTTACATGTTTTTTCTAAACCATATTTATTCGGTGAAAAACGCATTATTGTTTTCCGTTGATATTTGAAATTTATTATGTATCTATGGATATGAATTACAAATCTATATATATAAAATTAAATATACTTTTTTCTCATAAAATCACATTATCACCTCAATTTTAAACACAAATCATTTAAATTATCATATTTAATTTAAAACTACAAACACAAATTAAATATACATTTAAATTACAAACAAAAATTATTCATTCACTTGTAGTTTCCAAAGAATATAATCAAAACATACGCTAAAACAAAAAAACATATATATGTATAATAAATTAACAATAACATTAAACTACCAATAATATTATATGACTACAATATAGTATTAACAATAATAATTATATGTATAATAAATTAACAATAATATTATATAACTACAATATAGTATTTTATGAATAAAATTATATGCTAAAAATATAGTATCATGAATAAAAAAATAAGTAAGTTGATTTAAAAATTCAAATACAAATATCACAGTACTTAAATGAATATTTGCCAAGTGTACGTTAGAACGTTAGAAAGTTAAAACGTAAGATATAAAAATGAATACGTAATCACTTTTACTTTCTCCAAACATATGCTAGAACGTGGGGTATAAAAATAAATATATAATTACTCTTACTAATTATTTTGATCTACAGTTTTGACTCCTCATGTATCCAAACAATATAATAAATTCATACCTATTGAAAACACACATACTACTAATTTAGCTCTTTACTACACAAATAATAGTCTAATCATCTTTAACATATAACTATTATTCATTTTTTTGTCAACATTGGTAACAACTAACCGGCCAATTAGCCAACTTCCTACATAATGTAGGCGTTGAAAGTCGATCCCAGAATGTGCAAGTGCGTCTGTCTTTAGTGGAATTACCGTTTGCTACTAGACTAAATACCACTTGTAACATATAACTATTATTCAAACATTTATTTTTAAACCTACATAACACTTAAGAAAATTAGAAATTACTTTTTATAATCACTTATTTCAATACTACGGAACATTTTACATGATATACAAAATAATTACTTTATTAAATAAATGTATAATTTTTTAATACATACTCCAATATTCTAAATAAATTATAAAAATTGTCTTTTATTTTACATAGAATATAACTCAATTTTATTATAATACTACAATTTCTTCCCTAAGCATATATAGTGGATATTGAATTCTTCTAAGTAGTGGTTATGATAGTAATCATAAGACCATCTCCAGCCATTAGGATCCCATATAGGATTCTTAATATTTTTTTTAATTGTAAATGACTTTTTTGAAAGTTAAGAACTCTAGTATGAATTTTTAATTTTTAGGGATCTAATGGTAGAACCTAGTTAAGGTTCTTAAAAAAAATATTGGTGAGCAATCAAGAACATTGATATGTGAAAGAAATGATTTTCATCGACCAATCGGTCGATTGTTTGAATCGATAAAAACAAGACGGAAGAAGAAGAATTGGTGGGATTATTTTATCGACCAGTTAGTCGATATTTTGGGTCGATAAAATTGAACTGACACAAACAAATATGATTATGTAATCTATCGACCAATTTATCAACCAAAGGTTCGATGAAATGGATCGATAGAAATAATATGAGTAAAAAGACTGAGAATTTTATCTATCATTTGGGCGATGAAATGGTTAGATAGATCAAAAAAGTGACTGACACATATCCAAGTTCAATCTCTAAGTGACACAGACCATGAATCATGCCCATAACTTTGCTTCGATGCATCCACGACTTCCTCACAGCCATCCACTCAGCAAAATCAAAATTAGAGAGATAGGAGGTGAAACTATCGACCAAAAGAGCGATGAAACGGGTCGATGGAGTTTTTTTTTTTTTGGTTTCAGAGAAAACTTGTGATCCAATAATTGACTGACACTTAGGGTTTCTTAAATCTCTAAACTATGAACCGATTCTAAACATATAACCCATTTTTGATTTAATTAAAATTTATTAATTCCTAAGAACTTCTTTAAGAACTCTTTAAGAAACTCCGTTGGAGCTGCCCTAAGGAATTTAACCCCCTTCCACTACTTGAGAAATTAAAAAGAGAGACTATATTGAGTTTGTCGATCCAATTGTTGACATATATATTGGAAAAATTGTCATTTTCAAACCAAATTTTTTTCATCGTGCTGATTTCAACGCGAACTATAATGTAATACATAATATTAAACAATGTGTTTAAAAATTCAAATAAAGGATATGTAAACCATGGCCAAAAATCAACATTGACCACTAATAATATTAGTCAATGGTTAAATTTTTTGTTAAATACCTTTTAACAACACGTGTACTGTTATAACCGGAGTAGGAAAAATGACCAATTTCAAACCAAACTTCTCTAGTAAACTAATTTCTAATAAAATAAAATAAATATAGCATCAAAATTTTAGTAAAGATATCATCATTTTTTTTTGGTAAACCATCAAAATTTTAGTAATTATATTTTCTTTATATATACAATTAGAAATCTATAAATTCTCAAAAATAATCAAACTTAGAGACAAAGTGATTTTCTAAAGAGTATAACCCACATATGAAAAAAGGTTTTAGGTCATAAAATTCAAAATCTAAATTCTTTCAAAATTAATCAAACATATAGTGAAATTTTTTTTTCTAAAGGTTATAACCCACAAATTTACCAAAAATTGAGGGTTTAGGCCATCAAATTATAAGTTTATAAACTCTCAAAATTAATGAAAAATGGAGTGAAAAGTAAATTTCGAAAGTTTATAGCTTAATTTTGCAAATTCCCTTTTCATCGTATTTTTATTATTTTTCAGAATTTACAAATTTCAAATTTTATGTATAAAGAAAATATATTTACACAAGTGGCCTTTAGTTTAGGGCAGATGGTAAGTTCACTAAAGGCATGCGTACTTGTATATCTAGGGATCGAGTCATACCGCCTGCATTATACATGAACTAGGCTAATGGGCTGGCCAATTGTGGCCCAATATTGACAATATATATATATATATATATATTTACTAACATTTTGATGTAAATATTTATATTTTTTACATATAATATTTTCTATTTGAAATTAGACTTTATTCTAATAAAAATTTTGTAAATACATATCAGGTATAGGAATGGTAATCAATTTTATAATTTAATGAGATGAATGCAAAAATACCTCTTTAGGTTTGATAATTTTAAAACTATACCTGCACTTTTGGACGATTTCAAAAATCCTCCTCATTAATGGGAAAAATACGAAAAATTTTCATCTCAAAATTTAGTTTTAACATTTATAAGGTTTATTTAATTATAGATATTATCAAATCTTATAAATAGTATATTTTAAATTTATTTTATAAAATCTTATAAGAAATCAATTTATAAATTATATTATTTAACCTTTATACGTAAATTATTCATAATTATATTGTTAATTCCATTTCTTTGACTTCTTCTTTTTTTGGTTTTTTGGTTTAATGTTAAGTATTTGACTTCTCCTTATGCTAAGCTCTTCTCATGTGGATGATGATGTTGTATTCAAGAACCACACACGTGGTGAGAGGAAAACACCTAAAGGCTTCATCAATGATATACATTCAGCTCCTCTGGATTGTTTTGATTCTTTTCTTGCTTTAGTTTTGTATTCCTCTAATTAAAAAAGACAAAACTGGTTTGATATGAAACCTGAAATCCAATTAAGGTTTTCTTCTCTTTTGATATTTCTCTCGCATCAAAAAAGACATACGTGTTGTTACAAGTAAGAGCACAGAGTAAATTTTCGAGATCATAAATAGTGATCAGGGTGAAGATCTTCGTTCTGGTGGAGGTTCGACGATGGTAGACAGTCGTAGATGGTTGTTCTTTAAGTATTCCGGTTAGTTTTTTTTTTCTCCCTTTTCTTATGGCCAGATGCGCTCTTTTATAGAGGAGTCCTTTGTCTCCCTCCTATCTCCAGGTAGGTGTCCTCTATGTTCGTAATAGGGGCCAAGCATTAAATGCGTTTAGGGGCAAAGTGTGTCAGACCTATCGACTCAATAGCTCGGCAGGGTGATGTTCTCCAGCTCAGCCTCGGCGCTCTTCTCGAGAGTGACTTTTCTCCGATTACTAAGCGTGAGACGCGTGTGCGAGATGGGCTTAGTTTCCTTTGGGCCCTTTGGGTCATACGGTCTCGGAGGTCTTCGCTCGTTGTTTGCAGGAGGTCCATTCCCCTCTTTTATTCATATAATCGAAGCCTATGTCTCCTAATGGGCAGGCCCTTATTCCGTTTGAAGCCCACGTGAGCATCCTTTATATTGTACTAGGCCTGTTAGTTGATTTAATTAGGCCCATCACGGGTCCTCCTCCCACAATTAGTCCCCCAGTTCGACGTATCTAGGTACTGGTTTCATCGAATTTTTGAATATCGAGGCGGATCGTTAATTTTTCTGAGTATTTACTACGCATGTCAAAACGATGTGAAACATGGCGCAAACTGAGTGGCGCTAATACTGAGGGCGGCTGGTTGGTAACGTCAGGCGCAGCTCCCCATGAGTTCTTTAGGTGGAAGGCGGAAGGTCTCCTAGGGTAATAATTACCTTTAGAGGCGCACAACCTCCTCTATAAAACTCGGACTCTCCCTTCTCATTTTTTCATCACCTCATTCTTCTGAGCTTCATGTACACTCTCCTCTCTCTCTATTCTCTCCTCTTTTCTGTTTTTATTTTTTGTTTCTTTGTCGTGCTCCACGGTGGTCGTGCGATTTATTCGGCGGGGTCGGGATCGTCAATTCTCAGCTCCTCCGTTTTTTCTTTTGGCTAGGTCATCAATTTCAAGATCGTCATTTTGGTTTGTGGGATCGCTGTGGGCTCGTCGTTTGGCGGCTAGAGTTGCTCAGATTTTGCCAATTTTTGGGGTTCGAGATCATCGATTTTGAGAAATTCGATTCGGATTTCATTCCTTGGTGGATCTCTGGAATATGCCTTCGAGTTCGTCGTTGAAGTCTTCCTCCGACGATTTAATGGGCTCGTCATCGAGCAGTTCGTCAACCTTGTTGTCTGATCATGTACCGAGGGATGATAAGATCGTTGGCGTTGCACATGCAGGTGATGTTATGACAGATGAAGGCTCAGCTGGTGCCAATCCGGCGAGCGGAGCGGACGACATGGATTCCGAGATGGAGGTCGACGCAGATGGAGAGGTTGTCAAACAAGAGCTCGGTGCTGGTGTCGAGTTTGTCGAATACGTCGCTTATGAGGATACGTGGGAAATTGAGGGTGCGGGTAGACCGACCCAGAAATCTTTGGAAGCGATGAGGTCATTGTATGTGATGGACGATCGATTGGATTTGGTGGTTCCAAGCCCCGAAGATCGACCTTGGCGTGCTCCTCCTGGGTATGTTTGTTTGTGCGAACATTTTTTCACGAAGTCAAACTTGTGGTTTCCCTTGCTTCAAGTCTTCGTCGACTACTGCGACCAAAGGCACCTAGCGTTTTTTCAATTGACGCCCTCGACCATTCGTAATATTGTGGCCCTTCTTGTTTTAGGAGCCGAATCGGGTGTCGTCGTCGATCGTCATTTTTTTGAGGAAGTCACAAATCTTACTCGTTGTGATTCGATCAACGGGGTTTACTACTACCCATTTAAGCAACGTTACAACGTTCTTGCTCAGGTTCCCAACAAACTCTATCACTAGGATCAAAAATATTTCTTTGTTCGGATAGATGAGTACTCGGTGATAGACCCTGCTCGACGATATCGTGATCAGTGGAGCATGAATGTTGGTTTCCACTTGTGTCTTGTTCCATATGCCTTAGGCGTCTTCGTTAACTTACTTTATGTTTTTTTAAGTTCGCAGTTCGTCATAATCCATTTCAGTCAACTCCCGAGTCCTTTTATCTCGATACTGACAAGCCTCGCCTTCGAGGTGCTGTAGCTTTGACGAGCATTCGTCGTGACAGGGTATGTCACAGCTTGAGTTTCATCACATCAGGTATTGTTTTACACTTCGCATTTGTGATCGTCGGGATTTGTTCATGTGAAGAAGAAGAAGCCGAGCTCACACAGGAGCGAGAATGTCAGGATGCCGCGCTAGCTAGGAAAGATAAAGAGCCTGTGGTCGGAGTAGGTGGTGTGAAAATTAGAGGTCGTCGTGCCGTCGTTGGCCTTGAGAGTGCGGGAACTCACCAGGAGGTCGTAGTTGAGCCCTCTGGTGCATCGGGGCCGAATGAACCTCCACCTTCCGAAGGTGATCATGGCGTGAAGTCGTCAGCCAAGGCTGAAGGGGATCAACGATTGGTAAGGAGGACTTCTAAGTCTGCGAAGGGTCCTTTCTTCAAAGACGGGAAGGTGTGTGTCGAATTTCTCGACCAGGTTGCGAGTTCAAGTTCTTTCGTGATGCCTGATGTGGAGGCTAATCCGGGCGAGGCGTATATGGAGTATACATGTCACCTTCTTCAGGTATTGCTTCTAAATTCCTATATTTGTTTAATTTTAACTATTTGTTCATCGTGGTTTGGACTTTACTTGATTTCTGGGCACAGCATTGTTTAGTTGGATTTTCCACTCTCAACGTCGCCGACTAGCTGCCTATGAGGGAGCGGGGGTCTCAGAGCTGGACAGTCTTCAATCGGAGTTGGAAGACCGGAAGAAAAGGCGGTCAGAGCTGGAAGGTTGTCTGGAAAAGGCGTCCAAGGAGGTAGTCCCCTAAAGAGGTGAGTATGACAAAGCCCTCGCCGGGCTCGTTATGAGTAACTCAGAGTTGGACAGCCAGAGGAACCGGAACAACTTGTGGTTGAGGCTAATGCTCTTGGTGAAAAGATGTCGTCCGAGATTGAGTGCCTAAGAAAAGCTAAGGGGGATAAGGTCAGGCCTAAAGGGATCGTCAAAGCGCATGGAGATCGTATCGAGAGGTTAAGGGTTTTCATTTTGGACTCCGCCAAGGTGCAGCCGAGCATCCTTGAGCTAAGTTAGGTCGTAGGGACCCTTGACAGCCTTTCGGTTCTTCGCTGAGATGGTATCGCCATTTTAAATGCAATGATGGAGAAATTATCTTCGGACAAGGTCGTAATTGCCGACCTTGATGATGGCGATGTCTTGGGTTGAAAGAGCTCATCGAAGCTCCTATGGATGAGAACGAGGAAGACGAGGTGCTTCTAGAGGCGGCAAATGAGGAGGGCGAGCCAGCGGGGGTCGACTTGGATCTGAAGGATGGTAATCCTCAAAAAGGGTGAATTTTCAGCGGCTGTGAACTAAGCTTTTTATTCTATTTTTTTTTCTCTTTTGTAACTTATTGTTTTAAGTGGCAATTTTTCGGAACCTTTTTTTTGGTTGTATTGAAAGTGGATCGTTATTCATCTTCACATTTGGTTAAAACTCTATGAACGGTTTTTACTTTATTAATGATTGTGGAAAACTGTGACATTTCTTCATTTATAAATGCTTGGAATTTTTCTTTTCGATGCGGACTCGTCAATTTTTTGAAAGGGGGCTAGTTTGGCTTCGTTCGATTACTTTGTCTAGTCTATAATATTTGCCTATATCGTATAAGGTTGAGTCTCTCGTTTTCCTCAAGGCGTAAATCCTTTGTGTAAGGACAAAGGTTGAGGTTGTTGCTTTATCTTAGAACGTCAAGCTCTTCGTTTTGTTGATTTGGACAAAGTTTGAGATCGTCGCCTTTATTGAAGAAAGTGAAGTCTCTCGTTTTCCTCAAGGCACGATTCTTTTGTCTATTTAGACGAAGGTTAAGGTCGTCACTCTATCTTAGAGTGTCAAGCTCTTCGTTTTGTCGATTTGGACAAAGTTTGAGATCGTCGCCTATATCGGAGAAGGTTGAGTCTTTTGTTTTCCTCAAGTCGCGCTTCTTTTATCTATTTAGACGAAGGTTGAGGTCATCGCTCTATCTTAGAGCGTCAAGCTCTTCGTTTTGTCGATTTGGACAAAGTTTGAGTTCATCGCCTACATCAGAGAAGGTTGAGTCTCTCGTTTTCCTCAAGGCGTGATTCTTTTGTCTATTCAGACGAAGGTTAAGGTCGTCATTTTATTTGAGAGCGTCAAGCTTCTTAATATGGACAAAGCTCTGAGCTCATCGTTTTCGAGACAGACCTTGAGCTTATCTCTATTTTGCGTCAGAGTTTGAGCTCGTGACTTGAAGAGAGCTCGTCATTATCGAGGCAGAGCTTGAGCTCATGACCTATCCAACAGAGCTTGAGCCCGTCGTTTTCGAGACAAAGATTTTGTTCATCAATTTTGGGTTAGAGCATGAGCACGTGACCTAATCGACAGAGCTTGAGCCCGTCGTTTTTGAGACAAAGATTGAGTTCATCAATTTTATGTTAGAGCATGAGCTCGTGACCTAATCGACAGAGCTTGAGCCCGTCATTTTTGAGACAAAGATTGAGCTCATCAATTTTGTGTTAGAGAATGAGCTCATCGATCGCTGAATAACATCTTTATTGACACTTCTGGCAGTTATTAACAAGCAAGACATGTTAGAGTATTAGTTTTTTGTTAATGCACTGTTCGTATTTAGGGCGTTTTTCTTCTTCCGTGGGAGAAGAATGAGCGAGACATTGCTCAGGTCTCATCCATTATCTCCTTTAGTTCCTGTGTACCGGTGGACCGGCGAATCACTTGTACGCATGCGTCACTTTCTCGGCGATCTCTTTGTGGTGGGTCGTCGAAGGTGAGGACGTGGATCGTTGGGTGAGGTTGAGGTCGAGCTAGCCGATGCGTTCATAACTCCATGTTCTCCCTAAGTGGGTTCTTCGTTCGAGCAATGGTGCTTGAATGAGGAATCATCGTTAGGGGGTCGGATAAAATGAAGAGTGCATAGCCAGAGGGTTTCCTTTACCACTTCATCGGTGCGGATAGGTGGAGTGATAATCTCGTTGCCGAGCATGCAGTCTAGCTGTGATACGTCCCGGTGTACTCGTCGTTTGCCCTAGACAATCAGTCCCTGAGCTTGGTGGTTTGGTGGATGGTGGGTTTGTTGATTAAATGAGCGTTCTAACACTCTTAAGTTGTTTAAACGAGAGTTCACTGTTTTTTGGTGGTCGCTAGTAAGTGGCGGAGTGATCTTGCTTTGAGCCCGTCATTAGGTCTGGTCGTATGTACACCTATCTAGAAGCCCATCGTTGTTGGCACTATGTGTTTGTTAGATTTTTATTTGTTGAAGGCTCCTCTATTTATAACCATTTTGGGTAAAGGGGATTCACGTGCCCTGTTTCTCCTTTCCACGTGCTAGTCAATCCATGGGCTAAGTAGTCACCTCCACCCTTGTTGAGTGTGTCATTGTTTCTTCTTTCCACCTGTTGGATATTCTGCGGTTGGGATGAGAGGTCGCTTCTCTATTTGGTCTACTATTCGTTATGACTGTCCGTGTGTCACTGTTTGCTTTATTGATTGCTTTTCTGTCTCGCTGCTGGCTTTAGTCACTGTTGAGGTCACTGTTCGTTGATGGGAGGGCGCTGTCTTGTCGCTGGTTGTTTGGACTTGTCGGTATGTCGACTGTTATTAGTTTGTTCTGAGCTGGAAGCTGGTCGTTTCGAGAGAGGAGTTCGTCGTTTATATATATACATATTATTTTGATAGTTGTGCCCTGTTAAGGGCAGTCTACGTACCCCTTTCAAGTGGGGATCAAGCCATCCGTAGTTCGAGTTTTGGTACTATATATATGTACTTTTTTTTTTGGGTTCGTTAGTCGTCCTTTGTAGTAATCTTTCAATTGTAGAACCGTTTCAGATTAATAGCATTCCAACTTCGAGGGATAACTGATCCATCCATTGTCACCAGCTTGTACACGCTAGGCTTTATGATCTTAGATACTACATACGGTCCTTCCTAATTTGCACTTAGCTTGCCCGCGTTCGGCTCGACAGTAGTTTCATAAACTTTGCGGAGCACGAGGTCGTCTTCAGCGAAGTGCCGTCCGTGGACCTTGTCGTTATAATATTTTTCCGCCAATTGTTGGTAATTCTATAGTTTGAGAAGGGCCTGATTACGAACCTCTTCAACCTTGTCGAGACAATTTCTAATCAGTGTATTGTTTTGGTGGTGGTTTTTAGTGAACTCGGTTTGTCGTAGGCTCGGAGTGGAGGCTTCGGTGGGCGCCATTGCTTCTATTCCGTTTTACAAACAGAACGGTGTTTTCCTTGTGGAACTTCTTGGCGTCATCTGGTGCGTCCAGAGTACGCGGTGGAGCTCGTTGGGCCAGTTGCCATTTTTGTCGTCAGGTCATTTTTTTAGTTTGGGAATGATTGTCTTGTTCGTAGCCTCAGGCTGCCCGTTTCTTTATGGATTTTGGAGGGGTCGATCTGCTAAGACGAATCTTTCATCTTGCGCAGAATCCTTCGAATCTATGTGATATGAATAGAGGTTCGTTGTCCGTCACGATTTCGTATGGGAGACCGTGGCGACATATTATGTTTTTCCATATGAATTTTTGTACGTCTAAGTCTTGTATCATGTTGTATGCTTTTGCTTCTACCCATTTGGTGAAGTAATCTGTGAGTACTAACAGAAAACACTTTTGTCAGGATGGTGGGAGGGGACCGATAATGTCCATCGTCCATCCCATAAAGAGGTAAGGCGATGCAGACGAGCTCAGAGTTCTGTTGGGGTGTGGATAAGGGGGACGTGTCATTGGCAAGGCTTGCATTTGGCAGCGTATTTTTCACAGTCCGCATTCATCGTGGGCTAGTAGTACCCGAGCGTTCGGACCTTGATGGCTAGCGAACGTCCTCTTGAGTGGTTTTCGCCTGCGCCGTGATGTACCTCCTACATCACCTGGTCAGTTTCCTCAACATGTAAGCAAGTGAGTAGGGTTCCATTCGTGATGCGACGGTGGAGGTGTTCATGGTGCAGCGTGTAATGGGCGCTTCGTGCTTTTAATCTTCCAGTGGCCCATCGATTGTCGGGTACGATCCCGTCAGTGATGTATGATCTTATTTCGTCCCTCCAGTCCGACAGGTTGGAGGGTAGACGATCAATGACTTTTGTGACCATTGCTTCGTCGCTGATGACTAGGCACTATCCTTTTAGGAGGTTGATGCTTGGCGTCTCGATACACTCAACCGGTATGATTCTTTTGTGAGATGGGTCGGAGGATGATACTAAGGCCGCAAGCATGTTAGCCGAGGAGTTTTCTCCTCTGGGGATTTTCCTGAGCTCGAAATGGTCAAATTCTTTGGCGAGTTTTTGTACAACTTTCAGGTAGGCATCCATTATCTCGTTTTCTGCTTTGAACTTGCCACTGTATTGGCTTGCGACGAGCTACGAATCGCAGAAGGCACCGATGATCTTGACTCCAAAAGTCTTTGCGAGACGTAGTCCGGCTATCTGCACCTCGTATTCCGGCTCGTTGTTTGAAGCTGAGAATGCAAGTCTGAATGATTGTTCTATTATGTCTCCGTCTGGTGATTCGAGTTGTATTCCAACGCCGGAGCCGTGGTTAGATGCTGACCCGTCTGCGTATAAGGTCCTTTTTTGGGGTGTGGTTGCCTCATCGACTAGCTCGGGTGATAGTTCGAGTACTTGTGCTTTGGTGCTCGTCCATCCTCGGTACTCTATGTCGTACTCAATTAGCTCGACTGCCCATTTGACCATTCTTTCTGATTGACTAGGGCTGTGGAGTGATAACAAGGTTTTTGGCCTTAATGTTATCAAAATTATTGTAGTACAATAGGTATCGAACCAAAGTCTGTTGCTATCACTAAGGGTATGGGGCGCTATTCTAATTCAAGCAAAATCAAAACAAGGTGATTCTGTTACAATCAACTAACAAGATGAAAAACAGAGCATGAAGACTGAAAAGTAAACTAGAAATAGAGTGTTGCGAACAGAGACATTTAACACAAAACCGAGTCATGGGCTAGAAGCAATGAATGATAAAAACAGGTTCATAAGGAGAGTAGAGTCAGCGATCTCAGCCTAACCATGGGTTTTAGACCTTATCTAGCAACCTATTAAGCAAGTCTTAGGCTAAAGATTCAAGAATCAGACAATCAAGTCATTCTCATGGTCAAGACATCTCAATCCAAGTGTGACCTAACCCAAATCTCTTGGTGATTACACACTCACATTGGCAGGAAGAAGCAATCCTAAACAACCAACTAACCCTTTGAACAACCAATCTGTTGGGTCAGAAAAGCTAATCCTAGATCAAACTAAGCCTAGCATATCATCAAACACCTTCTAGGCATGATAGCTACGAATCATCTTTCAAGTGATCAGGTTGAAACAAGCATTAAGATCATTTAATCCAACAAGACCTATGACAAAATTTAAGCAAACAAGAGAGAAACCCATGGTTGGACCTAAATCTTCTCCATCTACTCACAAAACCCTAAGCAAATTACTCACTAAACTTGGTGGAAAGCACAAACTCAAGCATATGAATGAAAGACATAATGAAACACTATAATAGAAGCTAAAAATAAGATTGATTAACTAACCAAACTTGAAATTCAACAAAGATCCCAAGTTTTCATCAAAGAGGCAAAGAACAATGATAAAGACAATAAGAAACTGATTCAGGTCTAGCCAAAAAGAGTAAAAACTAGGTTACTGCGTTTTTTCGTTCTAATGGGTATTTATAGATCCCCTAAATAATAGCCCTAGTATGAATCAACAAAAGATAAGGTCGGTCAAAATAATGAAGTCGGTTGATGCTGCTTCAATGCTTACTGGCGAGTTGATTGGCGAGTCATAGCATTCAGTTTCAGTCACTTTCCAAAAATCTCAGCTTGCTGGTCTCCAGGCGAATCTGGGTGTCGAGTGCTCCATGATTTGTAATTTTGGCTTTGTTCTTCTACTGCACTCGCTGGTCCCAGTTGAGTCTGACTGACGAGTTGGACTGATTTGGCTTGTGAAATCTTCAGTTTACAAGGTCTTCTTTTCAGGCACTTGGTTTTAGGCTGATCTTTGCAGTCTTTGTGCCAAATCCACTCCAGAATGCTCCAATAAGCTCAAAAGTACCTGAGATGCTCCAAATGCAACCTGTATGCATAATGAATGCAATGCAGGCCTAAAAGGACTCTAAAATGCCGAATATGCAATGAAAATGAATGCAAACGAATTTGAATTATGCAGCTAAAATGGGGTAAAATGAATGTATATCAACTCCCCAAACTTAATGCTTGCTTGGTCTCAAGCAAGTGCAATGAATTAAGAAGGAAAAGAGGTTGAAGATGCAGGGAATATCTAACTCGCCAATCAAGCACCTCGACAGGTTGAAATTATAACAAGTGAACCAATATTCCATTATGACTCTCACCATATACTTATCTATAAGCTTAGTATCCAATCCTCAAATCCCTAATGCATAATCTGGTTTCTAAGAGTGCAGACTTGAATCCTTATTTCTAGAGGTGAATGCCTCAAGAGGGACTATAGATCAACGAACATATGATTCAACTTCCTGAACTTGGCATGGCATAGATTCAATTAAGCACACTTGTCAATTCCTTTATTTGTTCAGTTTAATCACAAACTCATGGTCTTCGAATCCACAACCTATTCAATGGTCTGCTTCACTTCCTTTTAAGGATCCACACCAATCAATGGCTACTTCATATTCTACTCACCGCGGTTTCAGTGAGGCACAAGAAGGTACGGATTTACGCACAATCCGGTCACCTTAAGCATCATCAAATGAGTTGCAATTGGGAGAGTTATCACTTTCAGTTATTTTACCATACCAAGCTCAAGCAAGAAAAATGTTCAATGCATCTAAAGGCCTTAACTCGGCGAGTTTGATGTCCAATTTAGAAGGAAACAAGCTGATAACAAGATTTTTGAGTCAAGTTATCAAATCCTTATAGTATATAAGGTTGTCGAACCAAAGTGAGCTGCTAACATTCAGGGTATGGATGGCTATCTAATTCAAGTCAAATCAAGCAAAATATACGATTCTGTCACAATCAGCTAAAAACATAAAAACTAAGCAGGTAAATAAAACAGGATAGGCATGTACCTATCTAACTTGAAAATAAAAACTAAGCAGAAATGCAAAAAACAGAGCAATCAAGCTAAAACAGAGAAATAAGACTAAAATAGAGCAATATTGCGAGCAAATGAGAAAGACGGGCTTGTGAGGAGAGTGAAGTCAACGAACTAGACCTAATCCTGGGTTTCTGACTTTATCTAACAACCTAAACAGGTAAGCATCGGATCAGGATAATGATGTAAACAAGCCTCTCCCGTGGTCATGAAATCGCAGTTCAAGTGTGACCTAACCCAATCCCCTGGTGATCAGACGCTCAGACTGACACTAACGAGCCTATCCTAAACAACCAACTGACGCTCTGACCATCCAATCCCTTGGGCCAGAATGCATCAATCCTAGACTGAACCTAAGCCAAACATATCATCGAACACCTTCCGAGTGAGATAGCCTATGAATCAAATTTGAAGTGATCAAGTTGGAATAAGCATGAAGAATATTCAATCTAGCAAAACCTATGGCAGTATTCAAGCAATAAGATCAAAAACCCATAATCAAACCCAGATCTACTCCATCTCCTCACAAAACCCTACACAGACTACTCCCTATCCATGGATAGCCGTGCAGCCTCTAACTTAGAAACAGAAAACATAAGTAGAAACAGAAAATAAAGATGGAAACAAAATCAAACCAACTTAAAATGAGATTTAAGCAAGAACAATGGTTTTCATTCAAAATAGCAAAGAACAACGAAAGAGACAAAGAGAGTTTTCGCTTAAAAGGAGGCAAAAACTAGGATTACTGATTTTTCGCTTAAAAGGGTATTTATAGGGCCAAAACACCGAAGCCCTAATCCGAGTCAACAAAAAGTAAAGTTTAGTCAAATAACAAAGTCGGTTTATGTTGCTTCGAGGGTGACTGTCGAGTTGGAGTGTGAAGTCTCAGAATTCAGCTTTAGCCACTTCCAAAAATCTCAGCTTCAGGGTTACCAGGCGAGTTGGACTGGCGAGTGCTCCAAAAAGACTGTTTATGGCTTGATTACACTTCTCAGCTCGTTGGTACTGGTCAAGTCTAGGTATTGAGTGCTTCATGATTTTGCAATTCTGGCCTCGTTTTTCTTCTGCACTCCCTGGGTACTGTCTATCTGAGCAGATGTGGCTTAGTGCTTGTTTTGGCTGGACTCGCTGGGTACTGCCTGACTGACTCAGGATATTGGCACTCTTCACTCTGACTGGCTCAGGATATTGGCACTCTTCACTCTGACTTGCTAGCTGAACTCTAGAGGTGTGTGCAATCTTTAGTTTTGAGGTCTTCAGTTCATGCTCTTCAGTTCAGGTCTATCCTTGCAGTCTTCAAGCCAATTATGCTCCGAAATGCTACGTTTTACTCCAAAGCACCTGAAATGCTCCAAATGCTATGTACATGCCAAAATGATCCTAATGGGACTCTAAAAGGCATAATATGTGATGAGAATGGATGCAAACATATGCAAACTATGAAGCTAAAATGGGTAAAATGCATGAACATCACAAGCCTGACTCTTTCAAGACATAAACGCAAGCAAAGTTCTCTAAGGCATATGATCCACTTATAGGCTTTTTATAGAGAGAGATGAACAAACCACTAAGTTTGCTATGGTTACTAGCCAGCAACCTAGCAAGAGTGCCTAAACTCAATCCTATATGCAATGCATGAACACTCTATTTTTTTGGAATGCTTTTCTAAAAATTTTCAAATTTTTATGGTTTTTCTATCCTTAAATATCATGCTATGCTATGAATGCATGAAAGCCGAAGATAAGAACACAGAAAACATGATTAATGAAGTCTAGGACCCTCCCCCAAGCTTAAATCACAAAGTCCCATATGTGGATATAAGTATTTGAGAAGAGTCCTAGATTAACAGACAAGCAAAAACAGCAAACACATAAAAAACAGCCAAAACATAAAAGATAATGCAATGGAAATTACAATGGTGGATGGATCTTGGTGCCTCATAAGTCAAAAAGATGAGCTGTGGAGGCGTTCATCTCCTCAAAGGTATAACTCACCGGGTTGATGGTGGGTGCTGGAGCTGGATCGTCGAGTTGCTCAGGAGTCAGGCTTCTCTCGCCGGTTGGAGTGTTGAGTTGAGGCTGAGAGTGGCCGTATCTTAACCTTGACATTGCTTCTCTGCTGGGCCTTTTCTTCCGTATGACCCTGGCTTCAGCTGAGGAGTGGTGAGCTGGTTCTGATTGAACTGATCCCCGAGTGTATGTAGCTGAGACTGAGTGCCTCCTTGGAAGGTTTGAAGCCTGTCCTGGGGGTAACTTGCCACTGAGCCATTCCTTTATTTCATTCATTTCCTTCCTCAGCTCCTCTCTTTCCTTTTCCCACTCGCCTTTCTTTTTTGCGAAGCCCTTCACCTTCTTCACTAGCTATTTCGCCAGCTTCTACAACTTCCCAATTCGCTTGTGAGCTTCTTGCGCCAGGATGCCCATTTGCGGCTGACTGAACTCCTCAAAGAAATATGCTTCTGGCTCTTTTTTCTCAATTTCAGCTTAAGCATAGGTGTCTTCTTGCTGTGGCATAGCCTGACTGAAAAGATGCAGCGGATGTGCAAATTCCACATTCTGGGCTGATCCCAGCGAGCTCAATTCAGTGCATGGCAGTATGATTCTTGCATCATTGTCTGCTGGGTGGAAAAGATTGTACACCAGCCTTTCATCTTTGTCTTTCCAGCCCAACACTTCTGAAATCTTGAGAGAGTGATCATCCATAAACCTTGGCTCTACCACTCCATCTTCATCTAATCTAACTCCGCAAGCGGTCAGGATGGGAGTTATGACTCCACTTATGCAGATTGGCTTAGGCTTAGCCAAAGCATAAGCTAAACCAGCACTAGCATCATCTAACGACAATTGTCTTCCACTAGGCGTTGTTCCAATTAGCTTCTTCAAAGCCATGTCCAGCATCTACATTTCGCCTAAGTTGATAGGGCCTGGAGACGGCCTTGAATACATCAAGTTAGCAATAACTCGCCTAGCACAATTGATTGATGGGTTCCTTATCCTGTTTCCCTTGCTTCTTGATGGAATGAAAGGTGTAGTCCCACTAAGCATATACCAAACATCATGTAGCTCCTTGTCGTCTATGTTGGAGAAGGCTGCAGCGCCTCGTGGAAAACCATACAGCTCCTCCATTTGCTTGAAGGTGAAAGTATGATGCTGGTTGTGTACCTTGAATGTTATGAATCTAGCTCCATTCTCCTCAAGCAAGGCCATAATGGTGGTTTCGTATTTGTGAGCCTCTACGGTAGCCAAGAACTGAGCTGTCTCCTCCTCATACTCGTTGCATACCATAGTCATCATTTGAGAAAGCTCACAAGCCTCCAATATTATATCCACATCTTCGGTTATCCCCATGTTTTCCAGAGTCGGTCTATGGAGGTAAATTGTACCCTTGAAGCCCATCTGTGAAATCGCTTTATATACTTCACTTGGGCTAAGCTTTTTCTTTAATGCCTTAGCTCGCCGGTATACCTCCCTCTCCTCTAGAATTATAAATGCTTGATCCTCAGTATACCCATCTCTCATCAACCCTCTGATTACTGATGAACTCAGTATCTTGCGCATATACGTTCATTGGGGAACCTTCTTTTTGTGTCTCATCCCTCTTATTCACTTCAAAGCTAGCTCTGGGTGTCTCCCCTTCACTCTCTGAAGGCTCAGCTATCCCCTTACCCTTGTATACTGTTGGCGCAGCATATTCCTCATCATCTGAAAGCTCAACTCGCTGGGTAGAGGGACGAGCTTGAGTGCAAGGTGCTTCTTCGTCAGAACTTTCATCACGCAAAACCAATTTTCTTCTGCCCTTCTTGCCTTTCTTAGGCTTCTTTTTCCTTGTTGTTACAAGGTCATCCAACCGGTTTCCTTGTTCTTCAGTTCGCCTCGTCTCTTTCATGAAGGTGTGGTGACGAGCTCTCCACCGGATTCTGTCTTCCATGGATTGGTGGGGAAACATAATGCTGCGGATGATTTTTTGCTTGGACTCACCACTCAATTCATTGTTCAACTCACCGTGTAAGCCTATGAATTTGCTGAGGGAAAGCTTTAAGTGAAAGAAAGTAAACTTAGAGAGAGAGATATATGTTGAAGTGTGAGGAAAAAGTGGAAGTTGAGTCTTGTATTTATAAAATGAGGTGAGCCTTGGATGCTGCTTAGCGCGGGAGACAAGAGCAGACACAAGTATGGGCAAAACTGTGTGCTCGTTGGTCCTACTTGCTATACCACTCCATAACCAACCACAAATTCTCTGCATCATTCTGCACCACTCGTTCATTCTCATCAAAACTAGCCACAACTTTTCTGCTCCCTTCTGCACCACTCGTTGATACACTTGCCGGTACTGTAGCAACAAAGTGACTTCGACCTTCTAAATGCTCTAATTGGGCTAAACTTCAAGCCCAACTCGCTGGTGGATCTCAAGACCCCTTGCTAGGCTTTGGCTAACTGTGGCTGACTCGCTGCTTGGACCGGCGAGTACTGTTCATGTACCGCGAAATCTTCATTCTGAATTACAACTGCTCAGTGACTGTTCCTTTCCCTTTTCTGATCGATTTCCTGCATGACAAAGAAAAGAAGCAAGAAATATATCTAGGGAAGGGTTAGTATGAGCTAATTAGTGATTGTTGCAAGATCAAACCAAAATAGCCAAAGAGAATGGATAATGTACTTGAGTGAGTAAATAGGATGAGCAATACGGGATCATTAAATTGTTCTCCATGATTTCTCCCCTATGTCGTCACTCACTCAACACATCATCAACATAGTAAGCAAGCTCTATACTCAAAGACTAAATGACCACAAAATCAAAGTTAAGCAAAATATTCCAGTAATGTAGAGAAAAACTTGTAAATAAAAACAAAGGATATATAAAAGGATAATCATGGGATTGCCTCCCAAGTGCGCTTGTTTAGAGTCTCAAGCTCAACTCATCACACTTTAGCTTAGTGTGGTTTTGGGAAAGGAACCAGAGTTCCCTCCTCTTCATTCTCAACTCCTAAATCCTCATTCAGCTCAGTTACTGTAAAGCTTTGACCTTCAATCGTTGGCCTCCTTGATTCTTCATTTAGATCAAACTCTAACTTATCATCACCACCCAATTCCAGCTCAATAGTCTTATTCTTAACATAGATCACTGCTCCGACTGAAGCTAGAAATGGCCTTCCCAAAAGCAGTGGGTCCTGAGGCTCTTCGTCCATGTTAATCACTATGAAGTTAGTAGGGACTTCAACTTTGCCAATTTGGATATGCAAATTCTCCAGCAGGCCATGTGGTGAGCGTGTACTCCTATCAGCTGGTACAAGTGACAGCTTGCTAGGCTTATAGTTATTGAAGCCTGATATTAATGCATTTTACCCCATGTTTGCTACATAGTTTACATATGTTTGCATCCATTCTCATTGCATATTTAGCATTTTAGAGTCCTTTTAGTATCATTTTGGCATGCACTTTGTATTTGGAACATCTTAGGTTTTTGAAACAATATTGGAGCATTCTGGAGTGGAATTAGCATGAAGACTGCAAGGATGAGCCTAAGACGGAGTGCCTAAACTGAAGACCTTGAAAACTGAAGATTGCACAAGCCAAATCTGCTCATTCCGTCAGTACCCTGCGAGTGGAGCATAATGACCAAGCCAGAAATATGAATTTTGGAGCACTTGCCAGTCCAACTCGCTGGGTAACATTGAAGCTGAGATTTTTGGAAGCGGCTGAAGCTGAATTTTGAGCTCGTTACCCAACTCGCCAGTTACCCTGTAGCAGCATCAACCGACTTCATCTATTTTGACCGACTTTACTTTTTGCTGACTCGGATTAGGGTTTTTATGTTTTGGGCCCTATAAATACCCTTTTAAGCAAAAAACGCTGGAGGCTAGTTTTTACACTTTCTAGATAGGTCTGAAACGAGTTTTTCAGTCCCTTTGAGATTGTTTTTACTTCTTTGATGAAAACTTTTGTTTCTTGTTGAATCTTAAGTTTGGTTAATTGAATTTTGTTTTAGTTTTCATTTATAGTTTTCCATTATGCTTTTAGTTTCGATTTTTAAGTTTATGCTTGTATTCATGATTAATGAGTAGATTCATGAGGGGTTGTAAGGAAAAGGGGCTAGATCCTTGATAATCTGGGTATTGATCGTTCATTCAAGGTTTTCCATGCTAGATCTCTCCAATCTAGGTAGTGCTTAAAGCTTATTTCATTCTGGCCACTTGAAATATGATGTTTGCATTCTAAGCCTAAGAAATGTTTGTGATAATGCCTGTTAGAGCCTAGGGTTGGGATCTGTTTCTCTAGCCTAAGGGATTAGCTGTTTAGAGAATAGCTTAGGCTTGTTGAGATTAGTTCTTCGTGCCTTTCTTGCTGTAAACCACCATGAGAGTGGATTAGGTTGCAGTTTAGGGAGAAATTTAGAAATCATGAAAGTGGATTAGGTTGCAGTTTAGGGAGAGAGTTAGAAATCAGGAGAGTGGATTAGGTTGCAGTTTAGGGAGAGAGTTAGAAATCATGATAGTGGTTCTGATTGCTTGTGAATCTTGCCTAGAGGTCATCCTGAATAGGTTGTTGAATGAATGATCACCCCAACTGAACCTGGATTGAGCGCCCTTGCTCCTTACAAACCCTGTTTCATTCCTGTTTGAACTCTCTGTTTATTGTTTCATCTTGCCTACATCTGTTTTTCCTGCTATTGTTCTTGCTTGTTTTATGCTCATAGTTCAAGCTGAGATTATTCCCATTCTCCCTCACAGATAAAGCTAGACAATGGGAAAAGCATCTGCCTCCGGGTACTATCACAACTTGGGATGGATGTAAAGCAGCATTTTTAGGCAAGTTCTTCACTCACTCACGCACTGCCAAAATCAGGAATGACATCTCTGGTTTCGTTCAACAACCCTCTAAATCAAATTTCTGATGCTTAGGAGTGCTTCAAACTATATCAAAGCCGATGCCCCCATCATGGCTATACCGAACAGTCTTTGCTGAGTAGATTCCACTGTGGGCTTCCCCCTAAATTCCCCATACTCTTAGACACCGCGAGCCATGGTAATTTCTTGAACCAAGATGTCACTGCTGGTTGTGCACTTATTGAAAATCTTGCCCGGGCATCTGAATGGTATAGAGACGATTTTGATGGCCCTTCTGCCCAAGAAAGAGACTCAGACTTCCCAAGCAGGAAGGTGTTGGAGACCCTGAAGGATAAGTTGGACAAACTTCTCTCACTACGACTTAAACAGGTTCATTCAGTTTTCGAAGGAGAGAAGCTTCAAGACGCAGTAGATACTCTCGTTGAGGAGGTGTCCTACATTCAGAAAATGGTTCCTAGACAAAATTGCCCAGACCACCATCAAACCTCCCAACCCCAGGATATCTATAATATACTTGAGGAGATCCTCCATGGACAGAAAACCACAGTTGCTAAGCTCACTCACAAATTCGTAGAGGTCCACCCACGCATAGATGAATCACATAACAATTTAACAAGGCAGTTTGTCACCTTGTTAAATAGCAACAAGCAGCACATGCAGCTACGTGCCAATCTCAAATTGGCAATACACTTCCTCCAAAACACCACACTAGAGCCATTACGCTAAGGAGAGGCAATAAGCTAATTGTTAGAGATGGAGACGACTCTGATACTGAGGACAATATTTTTCAAGAAGGGGGGAATAGCTCAAACAGAGAAAATGATGAAATTTTAGCTCCTACACTTAAGCTCGCCGATCCAACTCGCCAAGCAAGCGAGTCCAAATACTCACTGTGAAAACCCCATCTGAGCAACAGACCACCTCTGAGCTCGCCATCCCTACTCGCCAATCACCTCAGCAAATTGATATGTCTAGTTCTCAAAACTCTTTCGTTTCTACCAAAATACCCAAGCCCTTCGTCCTGCCACCACCTAAACCTAAACTCCCATTCCCTGAGCCATTAAAGAAGGACGTCACTGTGAAATACAAAGCCCAACTCGACAAACAACTCCAAGAGACTGAGCTTAAAATGCCTATACTTGATGCTTTCATGATGATGCCTCACTATCAAAAATTCTTGAAGGATATAGTCAAAGAGAAGACAGCTGAAGTTGAGGGCACAGTAGTTTTGACTCATGAGGTTAGCGTCATCATCCAGAGCAAAGTGATACCGAGAAAGAAGAGTGACCCTGGTACATTTACAATTCATTGTGCCTTTGGTCCCCTGTCGTTTAGCAAGTGATTTTGCGATCTTGGAGCTTCAATAAGCCTCATGCCACTATCAGTAGCCAAGAAACTGGGATTCAACCACTTTAAGCCTTGTAGGATCACACTGATTTTGGCAGACAGGTCAGTTTGAGTCCCTCATGGAGTATTAAGGGATTTACTAGTAAGGGTTGGGGATGTAGATATACCAACAGACTTCATTGTTTTGGAGATGGATGAGGAACCAAGAAACCCTTTGCTCTTTGGGAGACCATTCTTAGCTACAGCTGGTGCAGTGATTAATTTCCCAAAAGGAGAGATTGAGATGAATTTGGGACAAGACCTAAAAATGAAATTTAGCATCCATGATGTAATGAAGAAGCAATCCATTGAGGTCAAAGCATTCTGGGTTGAGCAGATGGACGAACTAGCAGACGAGTTGTTAGAAGAATTGGCAGCTGAAGATCAATTGCAAGTAGCCTTGACCAAGCCAATTAGTAATGGGTATTTGAGAGTTGAAGCTGAGTTTTATAGTAGATTTTTGGATACTCACATACTAGTTCAGAGCTCAGTTGTGATAGAAGAGCTAACAGAAACAAGCCCAGAGCTCAAAATATAAGAGAACGAGGTTACAAGCTCAGAATGTCGTGAATTGGCACTCATTCAGCCCATCTCACATCATCTACTCGCCATGCAGAGTGACGAGTCAGAGCCTCCAGCCATGAATAGTGACTGGTCGGAGCTGAAAGCGCCTAAGGTGGAGATGAAACCACTTCTTGGTGGGCTAATGTATGTTTTCTTGGGTCCTAACTCGACATACCCTGTAATTGTGATTGATGAATTGAGTGATGAACAGCTTGACATGTTGATTGCTGAACTTAAGCGTTTTAGGAGAGCCATAGGGTATACACTCACTGATATTAGGGGGATCCCACCCAGTTTTTGCACTCATAGAATTCATCTAGAAATTGAGTCCCACTCTAGTATAGAGTCCCAAAGGAGGTTGGATCCCAACTTGAAAGAAGTAGTGAAAAAGGAGATACATAAGCTGTTAGATGCTGATGTTATTTATCATATCTCTGATAGTAAGTGGGTATCACATGTTCACTGTGTCCCTAAAAAGGGGGGTATAACTGTGGTTAGGAATTACAAGAACGGAATTAATTCCCACTAGAACTGTAACGGGGCATAGGATGTGCATTGACTATAGGAAGCTAAATTTTTCTACTAGAAAAGATCATTTTTCTTTGCCTTTCATTGATCAGATGTTAGAGAGGTTAGCCAATAAGAGGTATTATTGTTTCCTTGACGGGTTTAGTGGATTCTTTCAAATCCCTATACACTCGGATGATCAGGAAAAGATAACCTTTACTTGTCCCTATGGCAAATTCGCTTATAGACGCATGCCTTTTGGTTTATGCAATGCTCCTGTTACCTTCTAACGCTGCATGACATCTATATTTTTGGATCTAATTTAGGAATCGGTTGAAGTTTTCATGGATGATTTTTCAGTCCATGGCTCTTCCTATTGCTCTTGTTTGTCAAACTTGTGTAGGGTACTTAGCAGGTGTGTGGAAACCAATTTGGTGCTGAATTG
Organism: Lepidium africanum; assembly: GCA_900406405.1. Classification (NCBI taxonomy): domain Eukaryota; kingdom Viridiplantae; phylum Streptophyta; class Magnoliopsida; order Brassicales; family Brassicaceae; genus Lepidium; species Lepidium africanum. Next base: position 26,514 of record OVAX01002443.1, read on the forward strand.
GGAGAAATGCCATTTTATGGTTACATAGGGGATAGTCTTGGGTCACAAGGTCTCAACAAGGGGTATTGAAGTTGATAAGGCCAAGATTGATGTAATGGTTCAGCTTCAACCACCAAAAACAGTGAAGGACGTGAGAAGTTTTTTTGGTCACGATGGGTTCTATAGGAGGTTCATTAAGGACTTTTCTAAGATAGCCATACCACTCACTTGCCTGCTATGCAAGGAAGCAGAATTCCTGTTTGATGGTGAGAGCCAAGACGCGTTTATGAAGATCAAGGAAGCCTTGATTTTAGCACCTATTGTCCAAGCCCCAGATTGGAGCTTACCATTCGGAATCATGTGTGATGCTAGTGATTATGTTGTTGGAGCAGTACTAGGACATCGTACAAGAAGCTAAATGTGATCTATTATGGAAGCCGCACACTTGATGATGCCTAAACTAAGTACGCCACAACAGAGAAGGAGCTTCTAGCTGTGGGTTTTGCAATGGAGAAATTCAGGTCATACTTGGTGGGTTCGAAGGTGATTATCCATACAGATCATGCTACCTTGAAATATCTTATGAAAATGAAGGATGCCAAACCGAGACTCTTAAGATGGATTCTGTTGCTGCAAGAATTTGATATTGAGGTTGTTGATAAACCTGGGGTTGAGAATGTAGTCGTAGATCACTTGTCCAGAATGATGATTGATGACCCATTACCTATAGATGACTCAATGCCAGAAGAACAAGTCTTGGCAGTAAGGACAAGCAGAGATAGCCACTGCGAGTCAATACTGGCTACAAACAGTGACAAGTTGAGTAGCCTTGCAGCTAGAACTCGATCTGCAATGCCCAACTCACCAGTCAACCCTGTGAACCAGAGCAGCGAGTTCAGTATACAGTTTGTTATAAGCCAGAATCAGTTTGGAAGTAAGCTTGCTGGAGCTCATCTACCCTAGTATGCAGATTTGGTGAACTATCTAGGAGTCAAGGAAATACCAAGGCACATAGACAAATACTAAAAGAAGAAGTTTTTCGGGGATGTTAATAGCTACTTTTGGGATGAGCATTATTTGTACAAGCGAGGTTCTGATGGGTTATTTAGAAGGTGTTTAGCTGAGGAAGAAGTTCAAGGAGTACTGGAGCATTGCCATGGTTCAGCATATGGTGGTCACTTCGCTACGTTCAAGACAGTTCATAAAATTTTACAAGCTGGGTTGTGGTGGCCAATGATGTTCAAGGATGCTCAAGCCTACATATCTAGATGTGATCCATGCCAGCGAGCAGGAATTATTGGTAAACACAATGAGATGGCTCAAAACCCGATTCTGCACATTGAGATATTCGACTGCTGAGGAATAGACTTCATGGGTTCATTCAATCCACCCTCTGCTGGAAACACCTATATACTAGTGGTTGTTGACTATGTATCCAAATGGGTTGAAGTAGTGGCTTGTCCAACCAACGATGCCAAGGCAGTGATCAAGCTGTTCAAAACCATCATATTTCCGAGGTTTGGAGTCCCTAGAGTAGTAATCAGTGATGGTGGATCACACTTCATCANCTGAGGTTTGGAGTCCCTAGAGTGGTAATCAGTGATGGTGGATCACACTTCATCAACAAAGCCTTTGAGTGCTTGCTAAAGAAATATGGGGTCACACACAAGGTAGCTACACCTTATCACCCTCAGACCAGCGGCCAAGTGGAGGTGTCAAACAAGCAAATCAAAGGGATCCTTTCTCGAATTGTAGGTGCATCAAAACGTGATTGGGCTGCATGACTTGATGATGCTTTGTGGGCATATCGAACAGCTCATAAAACCCCATTTGGGAGAACACCATTCCAGCTGTTGTATGGCAAAGCATGTCACCTTCTTGTTGAAGTGGAGTACAAGGCAATCTGGACAACTAAAGTCCTGAATTTGGACCTGAAGATAGCCCAAGAAAGAAGGCCAATTGACTTACATGAGTTGGAAGAAATTAGGCTTGATGCTTATGAGAGCTTAAAGATTTACAAGGGAAGAACCAAAGCTCTCCATGACAAGAAAATAACACAAAAGGTGATCTCAGCTAGTGATCAAGTGCTTCTATACAATTCAAGGCTTAAGCTGTTTCCAAGCAAGCTGAAATCCAGATGGTCAGGTCCATTTGAAGTGAAAGAGGTTCTACCTTATGGTGCAGTCACTCTAACCAACAAGAATGGAGGGCACTTCACAATGAATGACCAGAGAGTTAAGCCTTATTTAGCTGATGGAATCATACCCCAGAGGACCGTAGCTCTTCTTGATGAGCCTCATCAAGCCTGATAGGAGAGTGAAGTCAAGCTTAGAGACTTAAAACAAGCGCATTTGGGAGGCAATCCCATGCGTGTCCTTGTATATATTCGCTTGCTATTTTTCTTTGCTACTTTTATGTTATTTTCCGTGTCAGGCTGTGGCGAAGAACATTAGGCATAACAAAGGTCGAGTACAGCTTATTCACGCACAGACAGCTCAAACTCGCTGCTACACTCACCTGCAGAACTGGCGAGTTCAGCCTGACTCGTCAAGAGAATGGCGAGCTTAGCCCCAAGGTACCTAAAACCAATTTTTTCTTCACAACTACATATGACCTCCTGTTTTGTTGGCCTAGGATTCTATTTCAAGCTTTTATCCACACAGGGACTGTGTGATTTAAGTTTGGGGGAGGGTTCTAGGGGTTACTAACTATGCTTTTGTGATCTTAGTTTGATTTTCCATGCATCGCATGCATACATGACATAAAAATCCATAAAGATTTTTTCATTTATTCACTCACCCCCTAGCATGCATTTTAAGGCATAAAAAAAAAAAGCACAAAATTTGAATATTTTTCATGCATTGCATATAGGATTGAGTATAGTTCTATGGGAATCATCTTGCTGAGATTAGGCACTCTTGCTAGGTTG
>OVAX01002444.1:0-29388 GCA_900406405.1 Lepidium africanum
TGTTCCTTAATCCAGAAGATTGGCCGGCGTTTCAACCTTACCAGGAGGACTTCTATAGTTTAAGGTCTCAGTTTAGTGCTTTTTCTCTTCATGTAATTCCGCGCTCTCTAAATCATAAGGCAGATGCTCTAGCTCGTTCTTCGAGGGAGTCACCTAATGGTATAGAAGTGTAACTNCTTCGAGGGAGTCACCTAATGGTATAGAAGTGTAACTTACCCTACTCCTTATTGGTAATATATAAATATGAGTTGACAAAAAAAAACATGATTCTTCTACGTGTCAAATCTAACAATCCAAAATTTTCCCGGATTTATTTCAAAGAATTAAAAATAAAAAGAGAAGATAATCATAACTATATCACAAAATATTTATATGTATTTGAAATCCTATTACATGAAGGGATCGAATCCTAACATAAAAAAGAGTCCTATTATATGAAGGAATCAAATCCTAACATAAAAAATAATAATAAATAAGAACTGGGAATAAGATCTCATTCCTAATCTAACAGGGAATTGTGAATATTAATCTCTATATATACATAAACACATAGAAATTTTTTTTAGCTCTTTCCTACTTTTCTGGGTTTCTCTTACTTAATCTTTTTCTTTCATTTACATACTCGACATAAATTAAGAATAGATTTAATTAACCTTTTTCACAGGAATCTTTCACAAAATTATCAACTAATCAGAATGATTCTTTATTACATTCTGGGGTGACGGAGGGATCGTACCGTTCGAGCCTTTTTTTCACTAACTCTGCCTGGGGTGGGGGTACGTACCTATTTATTATTCGTCGCCGGTCCGGCTTATTGACCTCGAATTTCCATATAAAGGACACGCCGAGCAGAAACACCCTCTTTAACTTCTATTCTGATGAAATTTCCTGAAAAGCTAATCATAGGTTCTTCTCTCCATCGGAACAATAGGGCCGTTATACTCATTACGAAACTTGTTGAAGAGATGAAATATAACCAAGATATATCTTTTTGATCAGAGGTTAAATCGATCAAGGCAAACAAGCAAAAAAGGTAAACATTTAAAATTAAACATATCATGATTTTGTTTTACTATTATAGCAAATGAAAGGCTTTCATAAAAATTCTCGTAGAATCGAGAATGAAATTTTCATTCTGTACATGCCAGATCATGAATTAGTAACTGCATCCAATCTCCANAAAGTAAGGTTTCTCAAAGTTAGTAATTAACATGATTCTTCTACGTGTCAAATCCAACAATCATAAAAAATTTGGTAATATATTTTAAAAAATAAAAAAGATAATTATATTTATATTACAAAATATTTATCTTTATTTGAAATACTATTACATAAAAAAACTAAATCCTAATATAAAAAAGATCTTATTATATAAAGTAAGGTTTCTCAAAGTTACTAATCCTATTATATGAATTAGGGTTTCAAAAGTTAGTAATTAATGGATTTTTCCACGTGTCAAATTCAACTATCCAAAACTTTGCAGTATCTTATTATACAAAGTTGGGTTTCAAAAGTTAGTAATCAACGGGGTTCTTCTACATATTGAATCTTATTATAACTTATTATATTAAGTTGGATTTCAAAAGCTAATATTTAACACGATTTCCACGTGACAAATCTTATTAATAAGTTGGATCTCAAAATTAGAAAACCAACACACGTATAAATTTTCAAGACATTATTCAAAATTTTATATTAAGCTTTATTTAATAAAAACAAGACATATGTTTAATTTTAATCTCTTAATATTATATTTAATTTATTTTTATATCAAACTAAAAGTATCTTTAATAAAATAGTTACATTATTAAATAAGAAAATTTAATAACTTTTATCATATACGAAAAATTTCTTTATTACACTAAAAAGTTATGTATAATATTTTTAAATTTAATATATTTATTTTGAAATTAAAATTTAATGTTTAATTTTTTATCTAATAAAGATGTTAAAATCATATATATTATTAGATGAGTAATTCTTATGAAAATTATAGGTGTCAAAACTATATTTANAATTCTTATGAAAATTATAGGTGTCAAAACTATATTTAATTTTAATGTGGTTGATTAACCCCATGATATTTTAAATGTGAGGTTAATGAAAGAAATTATCTAATATAATACTTATACAAATTGATGATTTTGTATTTAATGTTTTATAAATTTGTGTTTATAAAAATTTGTTTTTGACTTGTCAATTTGATTTTATTTTTTATTGTTTTTATCTAATATTGATTACTAAAAATGTAATTACTAATATATAAAGTAATAAAATTATAAAATTAACTAAAATATTTATGAAAATCACCTAGTTAATTCATAAATGTAAAATACAAAACAAAATAGGTCCAGTCAGATGTCGTAAACACGTAAATGTAAAAAAAACTAGAATAGATATTTTAACAGAATAGACAAGAAGAACGTGATCTGTATCAAAGAGATAATTAATTTACTACGAAGCCAAATTTGCCCCTCACAAAAAATCTGGGCCTCGGACACAGAACACTCCGCGCGAAGACGATCCTCCATCATCTTCGAGAAGCTTCATTCCAAATCTGTGAGATCTCTGCACATTTTCTCCTCTCTTTTCAATCCGATTGTCCCGATCGCTATTGATTTTGAAACCTGAAATTCACGTCGGCAGGACTATCATCCTAATCGGAACAGACATGGCTTTTCTTGTAACATCCCTCATATTCGCTGTCGTCGGCATCATTGCTTCGATATGCACTAGAATCTGCTTCAACAACGGCCCCTCCACCAATCTGTATGTTTATTTGATTTCGTAATCTTAATGTTTATCATTTATGTATTTGATCCACTTCTTAAGAATCGATCATTGGTAGATGAATTATACAATCTGCTCATTGACTCTCTTGGGGAATCTTCTAATTTTGCAAATTCGTAATGAACTCATTGTAGCTGCAACAAGTGGTGATATTTTCCCTCCCGTTATATATTGCCCTCGTTGCTTGACACACATATATTAACCATTTTTCGTTGTAAATATTATAAGTCTTTGTATTGTTTTTGTCTGAAACAGTCTACATCTGACTTTGGTCATTACGGCGACTGTCTGCTGTTGGATGATGTAAGTTTATGTTTGCCGCACTATATTTCCTTTACTTTCAAGCCACTGGCTTGCATTTGCAGCCATGGTTCATCTTTCAAAGCCATTGCTTGCTAGCCACTGGACTTCCTTTCAGATTATTATTTGTCTCGCTATTTCTGCATAATTAACCACATCTTGTTTGATTGCTGCCTCACCTTGGTCAACATTAACCATAATTATAAAGAGAGAGAGAGCCTTCTAGGCTTTACTGCTTTCAGTTTCTTGTGTATCGAACAATGTTATATCTCAAAAGTTCTAGGTGGAGACTGATTTATGTATCAGTTATAACTTATCTAAAGTCGATGGATTGGACATATATGTCAGAACAAAGTCCTTAGTTTTAGGTCTGATGGCCCCAACAATTTCATAAAGATGTCTTTCCATTCTTCAAAGTGTCGTTCAGCTGATCAGACTGCTTGTAGAGAGCCATTGGCAGAATTATAGGTCGATCTGACCAAGCTATATTTGCGATCGTGAATCAGTATTTGTCTCTAACCAATGTTAACTTTTTGTTCTGTCTTTGCAATCATATGGATCTTTGTCACATTTTTCTGCTAAGCATTGTGCGAATGTCCTAAAATACAGTTTGATTCATCACCACTGACTTTTTGTTTCTTCATTATGGCAGGTGGGCAATTGTATACCTTGCGCAGATGAAGCCTCTCATTGTCCCTATCTTAAGCGAGGTAGAGTAGAAACCAATTTACTCAAAACAGAATACCATGTCCTTAAACTAGGAATCCAATGCACAGATTTGAGTAAGAACCTGGCTGCTCTTCTTGTATCTTCTCAAACATCTTGGTTTTTCCTTTTTTAATTTCTTATCTCGGTGTGGAACAACAATAACCTTTTACATCTTTACTGTTGAATCTTTTGTCTCTCATTCAATTCTGTAACAGTCTTCAGATACATAGACTGCCAGAGTGTATTATCGATGAAATAAATCTTTGGAAGATTACTAGGCCGTTTCCTATCTTCATCTTCTAAATGCAAGCATGAACCAGTTCGATCTGACAGTGGCTGTCAAATTAGCCTAAAGGTTCCCTGTGGAAATCTATTGAAATCATTGTGAGCTTCAAAACTGTTTTTGAGGTCTTCTGTCCTATGAAAGTATTATTTCGAAGGATAACAAAATCACTCTTTATCTACCATTAAACAAAACCAAAAACACTCTTTCCACTACAATTACACCAAAGCCGGAAAAATATCCTTTTCAGATTCGATGAGTTCTTGTGGCCTAAGTAGATCTCGCCTGAAACAATTGCAGTGTATACAAGTTCTTCTGCACTGAACGATTTTAAAATCCCTTCCACCTCAAAGGGGCTGATACACCGCTAGTTCTACTTTGGTAATAGGGTTTTCAAAGTTTTACCCGTTATAGGAAGTAATCAGGGGCAGGTTTTTTCGCAGGAGGCCCTCTTGAGTCCTGTATTTAGAGTATGTCAGTCTCTTGAACTGAACAAGTGCTCATTGGGAATCAGGACGGGAAGTAACATAATACTAATAGGGTCATACCTGCTGGGCTGCGTCAAACACACGGAATTCTTTATTTAGATTCTCGTCAAGCTCTAGAATTGATGCCACATTACCACATCTGGAGCATAATCATACAAGGAGAACTTGCAATATCAAGTTAAAATGAAAGAGGATACATAGACTGAAACAGACAGGTTCGGAGAATCTCACTAACCTATAACAGTAATTCGGGGCTGACCACACTGTCACAATCTGGCTATCGAACATCCATTTGTAACCCTCCATAACTAGTTGATGGGCTCGGGCGATGTAGTCTATGTTGTTTGAGTGGTTAAAAGATGAGACAACACTGCCACCAAAAAGGAATCCGGCACCACGGGGGCTCAATCCCCAGCCGTCAACAATATCTTCAGGATCAGACCATAGGAGGTCACACATGGCACCATCATGTGGTACTTCTTGTTTCCGGTCAATTGTCCTGATCTGCCATAAATGTATGGGTTCATCAGTTAACTCTTCTAGTTAGAAACTTATAATTATAGATATCAGACACCTCTTATATCAACCTGATCAAGAGTCATAATAGCTGGAGAAAGACCTCCATGAACACAGAATATCTTGTTCTCAACAACAGCTGAAAGGCTTTTGTACACATAAAAGACAATTTAGTAAGAGAATCCAAGAACTGAACGCAAAGAAGGAATTCATGCAGTAAGTACCTCATGTAGTCAAAAATGTCAGTGCAGTATCTCCAGACATTTACAGATCCATATTTACGCACACACTCATCATAAAATCCATAAACCTACTAAAACCAGACTCTGTAAATAGTCTAACATATGTACAAATTATCATAATTTTCAATGAGACTACATTCACCTGCGTGATTTGCCTGCTTTCGTGGTTCCCTCTGATGAGAGTTATACGGTCTGGATATCTAACCTGAGAAAATCAAAAGGAACCCACCTAAGTGATTCTAAAACCCATTTAGAAGAAGAGTTTGTGAAAAGAAACATAGCCCACAACAAATCAAAACACTACCCGAGTGTTACCTTGAGGGCAAGTAGAAGTAAAAACGTCTCAACTGAATAATATCCACGATCAACAAAATCTCCCATAAACAAATAGTTGGTCTTAGGGCAATCCCCGCCAACTTTGAAAAGCTCCATCATGTCATAGAACTGCCCATGGATGTCACCACATAACTAATTCCAGTGGGAAAAGAAAAAAAAAAACAAAATTCCAAAGATTAGCATTTTTGTAAATCTGAAGATTACCAATAATACTAAACTAATACTTCACAAAGCTGTAACTTCACTGCTCGTGAAATCTTTGGACTTGTAACAAAGGGAATAAAAATAAGTTGGCTCACTGGATCCTATGACTGATTAGCATTTTTATTCTAATATTACGAACCAGAACTCGAGCAAAATTTCAAAAGGCAAACCCAAAGTATTCAGGTTTCTTGATTTACAAGCTCACAATTCTACTCTCAAGATAAATTTTAACCAATTCTTCAAAGATAACTGGAGGTGAAATCCGAATCCTGGATCGAGAACTAGGGTAAAACTTACAGTTACAGGGGCATCGACTCGTTGAACATTACTCTCTTCAACGAGAATTTCCATAGCTTTAAGGCAAAGAGCCTTAACCTCCGATTCGCTCAATGGTTCGCACCGCTTCAGCTGCTCTATCTGCCGATCTAGGTCTGACATTTTGAGCCCTCCTCTTCTTCCTTTATCTATTCCTCTTACACCTCCGAATCCCTAAAAGATTCTTAATATGAGGAATCAGAAGAATTCAACCAATTTCTCCCAAATAAAAATTGCAAAATTCGCAGCTCGAGTGGAGTTAGTTCGTCTTCTTCCCCAGGAGAGCCCTCGCTCCTCTCCGCAGGGGTATGTTTCCCACCAGATTTCTCTTTCCCTCCTTATATTTTAGATTATATTCAAAATCACCCCACTTCTTTTCTGTAAATTTACATGCGCCCCGAATGTTCTAAACCACCCTTATATTTATAAGATCTCGTAACATAGGCCCAGACTGTAAATCAATAAGGCTCAGCCCACTCAAGTGAAACACTTTCTGATTCTCCACACGCACTTTGAGTCCCACGCGCGTCACCTCCATCGGTGGTGAGAAGAACACGGCAAAATCCAATTTCGATGGGACTTGGTTGAGTTGATGATCGGCGACGACGATGGAGAGAAACATCGAGAAGATGCTGAATAGAGTTTCTGTAGCGTCGTTAAGCATCGGAACAATGATTTTGGTGATTATGATTCTTCAGACACCGAAAAGTTGTATTTCACCAGAAGCTCCATCGAAACCTCATACGCATTTCCCGAGATCCACCTGCGAGTCATCGCCTCGTCAACATCTTCCTCTCCCCAAGAAGAACGCTCGACTCTGGTCTTCTAAGGCTTGGAAATCGCGTGTCTCTTCATTTTCCTCCTATTTCCTCCGATATCGTGATCTCGGATTTATTCAGAATCACACGAAAGCTCTATGTCTCTCCGCCGGAGCAGGTGACGCTCCGATGGCTCTTTCTCAGATAGGATTATCTGACGTCACCGCCGTCGAATTGGTCGAGTCAATTCCTCTAGTGAAAAGAGCGGATCCTCATAACCTTCCATATTTCGACGGTGTCTTCGATTTTGCATTCACTGCACATCTCTCTGAAGCTTTGTTTCCGTGGCGGTTCGTGGAGGAGATGGAGAGGACGGTGCGACGCGGCGGGGTTTGCGTGGTTGCCGTTGATGAATGTAGTGGAAACGATGTTAGAAACATTGCTAAGCTTTTCACTAGTTCCAAGGTTGTTGGTGTTGCCAATGTAACCTTGGAAGGATCCAAAAGAACTAGTATAATATTCAAGGTTGAAAATTCTCTGACATGAAGAAGAGGTAATTAACTTACCTTCTTCTCTTTTGATTGCGTTGATCCTTTCTGGATTTTCTCTCAAGAGGCTGCTTCAATGTCCTTGTCGTAGCTAAAATTTTCAACTATATTGCTTCTCTTCTATGTGATTGTTGAATATTGCTTCCATATTAATAGAATATAGATGGCTTTTGTGCAGGAGATCTAAAAGACTATGTGAATGCTACAGCAACATTGTTGGAAAGGCAATTTTTGTTGCGGATTTAAGATCATCAAACAGAAGCTTTCGTAAGTCGGGATTTACGTTGATCTGTGTCTGAGTCTAAGTTAGATAGATCACAAATGTATTATAAGAGTTGAAAGTAAGATATTCTTAACTGACTCATTGGCCATTTTGTTTTGACACAGAAGCTTTTTGTAGAGAGCTATAACTTCATACTATAATAACTTTTACCATACAGTTTTGAACAAAACAAAACAAACATACATCCCTTATGACCAAAGTCATTCACCGTATAGGTACACAAGCTTCGCATTGGTCGGCTATTAGTCTAAGGCTGCTCGATCATAAGGATACTTTTATTAGTAGTAGGCTGTCTTGTCTTCATTGATACCGGCATAGATCTTGGCGCAGTACTCGAACAAGCTGCCATCGAAACACCGTCTAATGGCTTCTTTTGATAAAAACCCTTCTTCATCCCTCGCCAGCAAGTACAACAACCCCCACTCTGTTTTGCCTGCGATCCTAAACACATAAAACATATGTAGACCCAAACATTAGAATTACAGACCACATTGATAGTACTTAAGTTCAGAAGGCTTATGCTGCAATTATACCATCCGAAAATGTCCCAAGCGTCACGGTTTCCTTCTGTCATGTCCCATAGTTCTCCAAGACTCAACTTGTCTGGTAAGGTTTTTGCATATTTGCTAAATATCAACTCAAGATTCACCGGCATAAACCTGTGATGCACACGGAACTTTATATCATATGCATTATGTTTTCTTTCTTTTTTGGTTTTAATGTTAAATTTCTACCAAAAAGGAAGATAGATCCTAGATAATCAATCTCTTTGCAGAGAGAAATGGAATATTAGAGGCTAGCTTTTTCAATATGCATTATGTTTTCTAGCAATATATATATAGTGGTTACTCACCTCCCTTCATTGTCATATGTTTTTGAGTCGCTTCCATGCTTTGACTTGTGTATATTGTGTATGTATATAGGGAAGAATGGTGAAGGCAACCATCCCTGCATCATCAAGACGAATTCACTAACAAAATGAGCATGATCTAGGCTGATAATAGAACTCAATAGTTTCCGAGGGAAGATTATAGATGTTACCGGAAGAGTGGCATAGCTAAGGGCCAGATTAATAAACGCAGCTATTATAAGCGATCCAATGATATTGAAACCAAGCATTCGCAGTCCTAATCACAGGTTGAAATCAAATTTACATACTAGCTAAAAGCAAAACAGAAAATTGAAATATATAGATGAAGCTACACGTATGGAGATATACCAGAGTAAGTCTCCCAAGGGTAGATGATGCCATTATCATCGATATCGAAAAAGGAGACATGTTGCTGAAGAACACTAAGTCCGTAGTTCTTATGTCCTGGTGTTCCGTACGGATGCTCTCTGTCCGGTGCTTGCAGTGCTCTTGGCATGTCTATTAATGTAGGAAACAGCATTCGTTCACATATATATAGTGTATGATAATTACACTTTATTTCATAAGTTATATCTATCTATAAAGATCAAAATCATATAAAAATATCCACGAATGTATATAGAACTACATGCACGTGCATGAAGGGAGAGAGAAGGTATATATACAAGGCTTAGGCAGTCTATTATCATCCAAGTCAATACGAGCACGGCGATGGAAAGTGACCGGCGCGTAAGGAGCCACAGTAGCCATTGCGTCTCGCTCCATCATTTCTGTCGTCATACTCAGCTCTTCTCTTTCTTTGTAGATTGAGTGCAATGTGTGTGTTTTGTTCGATTAAAGTTAGAAATGAGGTAGTGATAATAATAAGATTTGACCGACTGCAGTGCGTGGCGGACATGCAGGTGCCGAGGGATGCTGCGATTGACATCTCTTTCTCAGTCTTTGATACGCCTCTCTTTCTCTCTTCCTCATTCTTACACTTGACATGACTCTTCAGACACGTTTGCTTCACATGCTTCATCATTCTTCTTTTCTTGTCTGCGTAAACAATGAATCGGGCCTCCCTGGGCTTCTATTGAGGCCCAATTTTGAAACTCCATCCTTCGTAGGTAAGAGTTCGGCATATTACAGAAAGCTTTTTCATAATTGTTAGAGACTGATTTATGCATTTATATCTACCATTAGGGGCAATTTTATAAGTTTATAACTAATTAGCCATTGATGGAGCTTGTATAACCAAAAAAAAAAAAAAAATTAAAATTATTCAAAAGACTTCGCAGCTAATTGTTATTTGTACACAAAATCCATGATTTGCCAATAAGCGCACACATAACACACCCACACATCAACCCCAAGATTCATAGATTAAAAATGAAATTTAGTGACCGGCCGATGGATTTGTTAGCAACTCAAGTGACTTCTTCAGATGTTCTACTGCAGTCGAGACTTCATCGAAAGCCAAAGCTCCCACAGCGAATCTAGCAGCCTTGTGTGCCTCTGCAATCTTCTCAGGTCCTGGCTGGTAGCTGCTGTCGTAATGGTACTTCTGAGCTGGACTCGGTGCTGGATCTAGCACGGGAGCAGTATTGACACGCCCATTTGATGATGAATAAGGAGGAGGAGCAGAAGCAAAGCTTGTGGAAGAAGGAGCAGGTGCAGAATGTTGAGAAGAATAGTAAGGTTCTGGGTTTTGGTAGTGAGTAGGATAGTGAGGAGTGGATGGGAGGCTGCTCTCACTAAAGCTAGGATAGGATTGGAAATTAGGGAGAGAATTTGGAGAAGGCTCATGAGATGGGTAGTTTTGTGGTGGTGGCATGTGTTGTGGCGGGTCTTGGTGGTATGGTTGATGGTTGTAAGGATGTGGGTAAGGGGAGTCTGATGGACCTGTGGGAGGAGGAATAATATTGTTTGAAGGGTAAGAAGACGGTGGTTGAGGTGGCATATCCGTGGGATAATCGTTGTTGGGATTGTCGTGAAACCTTGGAGGTACAGGGTGTCGTGGCGCTTCAGGAAAGTGATGGTGGCTAGAATCATCATTCGAGTCATAGGATGGATGATCAGGCTCTGTTCTTGGATGACTTGTTATGTTGGTATCACTTGCACCAGGATCCTGTGGATAATTAACACGCGCAAACGATTGAATTTATGCAGATGCTCAGGTCTTAGAAGTTGTCTAAAGAAATTATTATGTTCTAACATAGTGTTTAGACAGTTGTGAAAGCAAATACCTAGAAGTCGACAGATGGGTATGGTTAGATTATTTTGTGCGTCTCTAGTTAGATGATTTTGCTCAGCATAATATAAATTCTATAAACATATATGCCCTTAGGCACACTCATTGATAGAATTAGACAGAGTACAACCTAGACCAGTATTAAGATATTTCCCAACCAAAATAGCCAAGGAGGGAAGCTTACATAGGAGCCACTAGGACCGCTTGATGGCATGGATAAATCACTTTCATCATCAACAGGATCACCTGGAGTAGGCTTCCGTCCTTCTTTAATGGCTTTCCTTATGTCAGCAGCCTTCCAAGCAGCATACTTCTGTTTCTGCTCTATCTATCAAAGGGAGCCATTGCATATAGATATGATCAATAACCTAACATAACTGGCACTTCAATTCCAAAATGTTCATAACGCTGAAATCTCTTTCTAAGGTGTTCAAATGAAAAGTGAAAGGAAAAGGTGAAACTCACGTCAGGAGGAACTGGGCCAAACTGGCTCAGAATTTCAAAGAAAATGCTCGCAGCATAAAATGTTTTGGCAGTGCTTCTGTCACAAGACCAAAAGAATTACTCCTGATTATCCATCACAAGCTTAGTAAAGAGTCACATGAATGCAAGCATTAACACTTCTAAAGTTAGTAATTGAACTCATAATAGCATCTAACCAATCATAGCAGCACATAATGGACAGGTGATACATGCACTTCAAAAAAAAAAAATAGTCAGGGCCAGGTCGAAGTAAGGCTTGGATGCATACAATTTATTTCTTAACTAATTACCTTACATTCTATATAAAATATACTACAATTAACTTGAAATTCATCATTAAATGTCACAGTAAGGTATCACCTAAAGACAATTCTGTCCAACTACACGTATTGTAAGTCTAGGTGCTTATATTCTCATTTCAGTATTAGCAAACACAGTAGTAGATACAGAATGTCTCTGAGGAGACAGGATAGTCCGAGTGTCCAGACTCATTGAGCTAGTGCTGATGGTGGCCGTAACAGATGGTACTAGAAACTTAACAAGTTCATATGCTAAGTTTGTATGATAACTAAACACAAGACCCAAAACAAAAAGCATTCTTACAAATCTGCTCTTCCTGCACGATCCTGCTTGTCCGCCTTTGCGAAGACATTAAGTGCAAACCCCTCCACATGCATATTGTCATCTGGGGACAGATTCAGTGATTTCTTATCCTGAAGTTACACAAAATATCGCCATAAGAAACTGGAATTAGTCAAGAAATCTGTCACAATATGATCATAGATGTTACATATGGATAAGAACACATGACAAGGTGAATCATCATGGCTGATGATAAAAAAAGTCAAGACTGGACTATTTCACCATCAACA
The DNA here is from genome assembly GCA_900406405.1 of Lepidium africanum. Taxonomy (NCBI): domain Eukaryota; kingdom Viridiplantae; phylum Streptophyta; class Magnoliopsida; order Brassicales; family Brassicaceae; genus Lepidium; species Lepidium africanum. The sequence goes on from OVAX01002444.1 coordinate 12,231, forward strand.
TGCAAAAACTACCAACATATAGCATAGGCCAGAGAAATAAGTGAGAGCAACAAATCATGAAACCCCAAGTCTAACTGTCTGCGTACCATTGCAATGTATTAATGTTTCTTGCTACACTTGCATTTTCCCAATAACATGAACCAACCTAAGCTAAGTTTAGTTTACTAAGAATCAGTCCATCCTGAGATAGCAAAATCAAGCCAGATAAAAAAAAAACTCAGAACTATGAACGTAACGGTTATACCTTTTCCAGCTGATTAATGAGGGACATGAGAATGGAATTGGTGGTCTTAGTTCTCTCGCCCTGCGGAATCTTTAATCCTCGTTCCATGGCATATAGCCGACCTAATCAAATCATGGGCACATCGATCAATTTTAGCAAACAACTCAGCCAAAAATGTCAAATTAAACAAAAACTATCACAGAATCAATCGCAGGACGCGATCATCTAGGTTTTTTCTAGGTTACATATACAAAAGGAAAACGTAACGTACAGTAATAAGCAACGAGTGGTTCATGCTTCTGTAACTCGTCGGCGCGTTGCAAGTAAGGCAGAAGAGACTTCGCTGGTTCGTTTGGGTTCGCCATAGATTGATTCTCTTATTCAGGAGCTTCGTAGCATTTCTTCGATGATACAGAACAGCTGAAGAAAATTTCCTAATATTTGACACGCTTTGCAAACTAGAAACGACGTCGCATGAGAGGACAAAGCCTTATTTAAGATATTTAAATTAAATTTATTTTATACAGTAAACATCAAACATCAGTATACTGTAGATATTAAGATATTTAAAAATTTCCAAATGTTTGACACGCTTTGCAAACCAGAAACGACGTCGCATAAGATTTGCAAACTCTAAACGACGTCGCGTAAGAGGACAAAGCCTTATTTAAGCCTTAAATTATGATTTTTGCCCGAAAATAATAACATAACTTCAATTAAAACTCTTACTAAAACCAGTCACTTCACATTAATCGTTCTACCAAAGCATAGCTACGTCAGTCCTTGGAAAAATACGAGTCCTTGATACAGAGACATAACATTACTCGCAATGTCTCGTCTCTGTTTCGAAGTGTTTGTTTCAGACACTACTCCTTCCCTAACAGCAACTAACAAAAGTGTAAGTAAGATGTAAGCATTTCAACTCTCTTCTATGATCTGGTCAGGGTGAAGTCAGAACTGGGTCAGCACTAGGGATCGGAGATGCAGCAGATTCTTTTGAGTTGGTTACATGGTTTGAAGGCGAAGTCATCTTGTTGAGACTGTCTCTTTTGGACTTGCTTCCGTTCTGGCTTGAGTTCATAGATAAACGTCTAATAGGAGTTTCATTGAGCCCTCCTCCGTTAGCTCGTGTTCCCACTGGTTTCTTAGCACTGATGGGTCTTACAGGGCTTGGTTTAGACCCAAAGGCAGACTCTTGATCTGCCTGTGGCTGTTCTTGCTGCTTCTTCTGTCCCTATTAATAAAAAGGCAGGATTAGTCTATATAAAGTTAGGCTCCACAATCAGGTTATCACAGGAAGAATAAACTTACTTTCAGCCTCCGCTTCTCTTCTTCTCGTTCTTGCCTTAGCATAGTATATTCATCTAGCATGGCGAGCAGAGGAACACCATCATACTCGAAGGACATGCTGTTATCCTCTTCCCATGCCCGGGTTTTAGTAACCAATGTATCAACCATAGCTTGCAACAAACAAAATATGATATAATCTATTGTCTCATTTTAGTTATGTTTGTACAACTAAGAGAGAATTTTTGAAGTTACCGGTAATCTTGCTAACCAGAATTCGGGCTTTCTCAGCTCTCTTGAGATTCAAATGCGCACCTCGGCTTGCGCTATACCTGTTCTGATCCTGTTTTCAAGAACAAAACCGAAAAAAAGAATCATCACAGTGAAACTTATGTTCCCTTTATAAATAATGTATTCATAAAAATTGCCAATTTTAGCATACTTGATTGTAGTCTTCAAGCCAGCTCTCTTCCTCGCAAGCTGACATCCATTTCTCTATACGGTCCAAAATCTCTTTTCTACTAAAGGCTTCTTCTTTGGCCTTTGTGATCTGGCTATCCATGTGGACCAGTAGCTCAGTAGGTTCAGTATTTCCAGCATCAACCAATGACATGATCCTTTCGTGAACAACCTCTGGTTTTATCTGTATGTGAGCACGGGCATATATCTCCTCCAGCTCAGACTGCTTCTTAAGTGCAATTTCCTTCATTCTGCTAGATTTCAATTGGTCAAGCCTATCCACTTCCACCTCAGCCTTCAAAAGTCACAAGAATTTTTAGAAAGCAGTTACCACTCATATGCATTGATTGGTACTTAACAAATTCTACAACACCTGTTTGATCAGATCAAGTGCGAGAGCACCAGAGGCGGTCACTTCATGGACTGAAGCTGAAATGTTACAGGTAACATGGTCAAAAAGTTCCCTTTCCTCATCAGGAGTATCCATCAGATTCCACAGATCAGTTAGCTGAGTCGCTAACTCTTGAAGCTGCAAAAAAACAAGATTCATTATTGGAAATGGTTACCAGAAGAGTTTCGGAACTTTTAGCGCACTCACTTCAAAGCTGCTCGCCAATTTGTAAGTAAACAGAAAGGATTTCAACATATAACTGGCCTAATCTAACCATGCTCATGTCAGAGATCTCAAGAACCATGTTTTTGACTAACCTTTTTAAGTCTTTGCATCTTATCCTCTTTAAGAGACAAGACAGTTTTAGCCAACCTTGCAAGTGTCTCATTGCTAATGCTCTTGGTTTGGACACCATTTGCCTCATCTAAGCTCGGATGAACATCAGTGATAGTGCTTAAGAAATCTAAACCAAGGACGGCACATAGATCATGCACCGTGCTCACAAACTCGAGCACTTTATGCAACCTATCGCTCTGCTCAAACACAAAGCAGTTTTAGTTCTAGTCTGAAGACAAACAAAGACCACACATCACCAAACGGCATCACAATACCTTCTCTTTCTGGAGCTCTTGGAGCTTGCTCTGGAAGTCATCTAATCTCTTCAGGGACAAGTCCGACTCGTCGACCACATGAGGTCCATTGTTCAAACCGCCAGCGATCTCTTCACATATCTTCTGAATTTGTGATTGTACATCAGAAAACGCCCGGACTCTTTCCTCTTTCTGTTGCCAAAGTTGTTCAAGTGCAGGAGCTATTGCAGAAAGTTGTTCTTTGATAGTTCCCGAACTCTTATCTGGCTGCAATCGAGACAGAGACATAAAATCACTCTAATTATCTCATCTCATTCCACTTCAAGACGTGAGATTACTTACAATGTCGATATAGCTTTTTTCCCCGAGAGAAGCTGTGAGATTGGCCAGTTCAACAGTGGCATCGGACAAGGTCTGAAGAAGCTCTGCGCGAGATTTTGCAGCCTGCTCAATCTTCGTTTTGTAAACATTCAGACAATCCTCCTGTATCTGAAGAAGCAGTTTATTTCGTTCCTCATCACTCTCACCAACTTCGTCCCAGATCTCCTATATAAATATATGTCCCATTAAGTTCCTGGGAACCATACTATAAAGAATAAGCGTGTGCTGTGAAATTACCTGCAACTTCTGTAGTAAGGTGCCACAAGTGACTTCTCCAACAAGAGGATTTTCAGCTTCCGTTACTGCCATTCTTGTGAAATCAAATAAAGTTTCCTACAGCAAAAGAAGCACGGAAAATAATTTTGAGAAGAACTGAACTAATAGTACAGTAAAGAAAGTAAAGTTGTAATCTTTTAGAAACTAAGCACTCAGAAAGGAGGTTTTTGAATCAGAAAAAGCATTATGAACTTTCGGAACTCAAAAGCTTTTGCTAGCGAGACCCAATAAAGCAAACAAGTGGAAGCTAAAATCGAACTTAAAGCAAGCAGAGCTCGAAAAGAGATAGAGATCTCAGTCTATGTCACAGATAACAACGTAGCTTCGCAAAAATCGAACAGCATTGATGATAAAACCCAAAATAAAATCTCAACAACTATCAAAGCACCGAAACGAAACAAATAAAGCTGTAGAAGATGGTTTATACTTACCGAAAACGATACTGTATCTTAGAGTTTATCTGGGTTATTTCCCCTTTCTTCTAGATCTGAAGCTCTCCGGTGAAGAGTCACAGTGACAGTAAGAGGGAGCATAGGAAACAGAGAAATCTCTAAGAATGGTTATGGAGGTTGGGAAATGGGAGAAATGGGACCCACATTACGAAACTCAATAATAATTAATCAGAAAAGAACAAAATAATGACCCTTTATGTTCGCGTTATTTACTGATGTGACCACTAGTCATTGAGCTCGTTGACCCATGTAAGAACGTACGTTCATGTCTGTGTTCTTCGGCATAATAAAAACTGATAAACAGTTATGGCCCAATACCTGAGAAGCCCATACATTATTAAGACACGTGTCTTTCAATCCGTTTTTTAACCCGAGTAGCAGCGACTAACTAGCGAGACATGAATAGTTTAATTTGCTCTGTCTTCTGATAATTTGATGGAAACACCATCGCTGAGTGCTCATCCACCACCTCTCCTCCTTCTTCTTCTTCCCACACCTCTGTGTTTCTTTACATTATCTCTCTAATTAGGGTTTCAATCTTCAGTTAGCATCATCCCCGCCACATTTTCGTTAATCTAGAAGCCTGATTTTCTGTAAGTTCCTCCTGTTTTACCTGCCTCTCTTTATCAGATTTGTTTCTATCCAAAATTTTGGGTTTTTTTCATCGAATGTGCCCATCTCGTTGTTCTCCATTTTAGATTTCTAGGCTTATACATTCGATCTAAACTTCCTCTGTTAATGCTTGTTACACAAGTAATCTCTTATGTGTGTTCATTAAGACGTGTATAAGCTCGAATTGTGGCTCACATACTGAAATCATATATCAAACCCAAGAGAACAGAAAGAATCTTTTTCATTGGTTTGGAAACCCAGATCATCATGATTTTCTGATTTGAAGAACCTATAATCTAGGAACTGAGGGCATTTCCTTAGAGATCTCTATGGCAATGGAGAAAGATCTCAATCCGAATTCTCCACAAATTAGAAAGTTGAGGGATAACAACTATCCTATTACATCAACGTCTCGAAGGAGTAATAACCAAAGAGATAACCATTACAACAACATTCCCAATTCACCAAGGGACTACAATTATACTCCAAGCTCTCCAACAGCTCGCATTCGCCACCGCAAGCGGTCAAGTGAGGTATATAATCTCATAATCTCTTTTCCGTGGAAGGTTTTAAGATTCTTGAACTGATTTGACTCTTTTTTCAATATTCAGAATTTAAACGAGGTGAGCAGAAGCAATGTAAGCAAAGTAAGCAATCTGTTACTTGGTGATAAAAACAAGTACAAATCAATGTGGATCAGGACATGCTCATCTCTCTGGATGCTTGGTGGAGTTGTGTTTATTATCTACATGGGTCATCTCTACATCTGGGCCATGGTTGTAATTATTCAGATATTCATGGCCAGAGAGCTCTTCTTTCTTCTTAGACGAGCTCATGAAGAGCGTCGCTTACCTGGTTTCAGGCTCTTGAATTGGCACTTCTTCTTCACGGCTATGTTGTTTGTCTATGGACGTATACTTCAACAACAGTTAGTGAACACTGTTTCTTCAGACAGATTCATATACAAGCTTGTGAGTGGTCTAATCAAGTATCAGATGGTTATTTGCTACTTCTTGTACATTGCAGGTTTGCGTTTTCCTTTCTCCTTCACCAATATCACTCTCTGTATATATTAACAGCTTATGTTATAAAAAATTGAATTCAGGTTTCATGTGGTTTATCCTTACATTGAAGAAGAAGATGTATAAGTATCAGTTTGGGCAATACGCTTGGACTCATATGATCCTTATAGTTGTTTTTACTCAATCTTCTTTCACAGTAGCCAATATTTTTGAAGGGATCTTCTGGTAAGATGGGTTGGTATGTATATATGTGATATGTCCAGTACAGCATATTGTTATTCCAGGGTTCTAACTTCTGTTCTATACTGAATAAATATTCAGGTTTCTTCTGCCAGCAGCACTTATTGCTATGAACGATGTAGCGGCTTATTTCTTTGGTTTCTTTTGGGGTAGAACTCCACTCATCAAGTTGTCTCCAAAGAAAACATGGGAAGGTTTCATTGGAGCATCAGTGGCAACCATAATCTCTGCATTTTTTGTAATATATCGTTAATCATTTGGTTCCTTCATCCATAATTTATTCTTTTAGTCTCAAGACTGATAGATTATCTGCTTCTTACAACAGTTTGCAAATGTCTTAGGCCAATTCCAATGGCTTACATGTCCCAGGAAGGTAACATAAATGAAATCTCATTGCCATGTTTTTCTTGGCCTTTACCTCATTGAGTCATTGTTAATGTTGCAACTTTTGCAGGATTTATCGACTGGTTGGCTTAATTGTGATCCAGGACCTCTCTTTAGGCCAGAATATTATCCATTGCCCTCTTGGATTGCATCATTTGTAAGCAATTAAGCAGTCAATGAAGTTATCTTGTATAAGTAAGTCTTCAATTTGAAACTGAGATTCCTTATGAATTCTGCTTAATAGTCTCCATGGAAAGAGATCTCGATTCTACCTGTCCAGTGGCACGCTTTCTCTCTTGGTCTATTCGCATCCGTTATAGCACCTTTTGGTGGATTCTTCGCAAGCGGTTTCAAGAGAGCTTTTAAGATCAAGGTTAGACATTTTTCAGACATTAATAGGTTTTGTATCCACAATTCCAAGGAGGAATCTTTACTTACCTTTGTCACTTTGACAGGATTTCGGAGACAGCATACCAGGTCATGGAGGATTTACAGATAGAATGGATTGCCAAGTAAGAGTCACTAATATAGATAGGTGCAGTATGAACATTTTCATCATTTGAGCCAAATCTTGTTGTCTAAATCAGATGGTTATGGCGGTTTTTGCATACATCTACATCCAATCGTTCATTGTTCATCAGGACTACAGTGTCGAGTTAATTTTAAACCAGGTAAGAATCATCATGACTCATGAATTACAGAAAGGCATGGTTATATATTTGACTGTATCATACTTGCAGATATCGAGGAGTCTGGGACACGAGGAGCAGGAATTGCTTTACGTAAAGCTCGGAGACATTCTTCGACATAAGTTGCAGGGGGGATTTTGAGAAGTGACTTACGTTTTGTGACTGTTTTCAGCTATTAGTTTCTAATTGTATCGGACCATGTAAAACCTCAATTGTGTCTGACAAAGTAATCAAACTAAGACTTGTGTAAAAGAATCGTAAATGTTATTTTCCTTTTGCAATTGAGCCTCATGGAAAGAGAAAACAGATACAGAAGCAGGACTTCCCTGCAGGTTCCAAGTCCAGCAACTTATGGGAGATTTTGTTCATCCAATGAATAACCAAATTACAAAGGGAAACCATGACTAAAGACTCACGAAGACGTGAATAAGTAACTCGAAACATACAGTAGCAAAATTTATGAAAACTAGCTAACTTCTTCTCAAGCATCAGACTTTTTCTCGTCCTCTTGGTTCTCTCCTCCCTGAGTAACACCAACCTCAGCTGGTCTTATAACTCGATCATACAGCATGTATCCAGACTGTACATATCGAAACCCATCACTACTAAACAATATAGAATAAAGAGAGACAAAGACCTGCACAAGCTTTATATGTTTACCTTCAAGACATGAGCAACTGTGCCTTCTGGCTTAGATGCATCCGGGACTTGGAAGACTGCGTTATGTCTGTTTGGATCAAATGGCTCGTTTATAGGATCATACTTCTCCATCCCAAACTTCTTAAATACCTACAGCAGCACACAGTCTTAACTGGATATATCTACATTGCTTACTTTGGGACTTATGCCTACATTTCTCACCAGAATATGTATTTACCTCAGCTAACTGTTTCTCAGTCATTTCCACTCCTTCTAAAAGGGTCTTTAATAATGGAGCAGCTCCAGTCGAATCTTTCGAGGTGTCAAGCTTTGAGAAGCTATCTTTGACAACCGAAGAAGCTCTTCCAAGATTATCAGCCACATCCAAAAGGCTCTTAGCAAAATTCTGCATATATGTAGTGTATATATTCAGTGTAGTTAAATGAAGCAACCGCTGTAAAATAATCAAGTTTCTGTATTAGACAAACCTGAATGGCATATTTTTTGGTGTTTTCAGCATCACGTCTAGTTCTGTCCATGACATTCTCCATCTCTGCGTAAGTGCGGAGAACTTTGTCTTTCATATTCTTAATCTCGTTCTCCTTTAGTGATAGTAGCTCTTCCTTCTCAGCTACAAGCTTCACCAAATCATCCATTGACAGCTCAGCATCATCACTCTCAGAATCTGATGATGATTCAGAAGATGCAGCTCTTTGAGCACCTTTCCTCTTTCTTTGTGGAGGATCAGTCGCAGAATCTTTCGAATCAGACTCAAGACCCGAATCCTTTGCCTCAGCTGTAGCTTTTTCTTCACTTGTCTTGGAGGCCTCAGCGTTGTTCTTCTTCTCGTCTGAAGCAGGCGAGGTAGTGGAAGAAAAAGCAAAGCTTTGAAGTGAAGATGAATCCATAGACAGTTCAGCTGCAACGAACTGCCCCTTAAAAGGACACAAAATAGATGAATCTTAGTTCATCACTTATCAGTGAAATGATCACTATAGAGTATCTCTAAGGTTCAGACCAAAAAAAAAAAAAAGAGTATCTCGAAGGCAAAAGTCGAGATCGTCCAGTCATTGATACAAACATGTGAAATCAAGGAAATACTATCATAACAGAGCTATGATTTCTAATGTTACGTCGGTTTACCAAACATTAAAACACTGAATTGAGGTAGATTTGGTTAGAAACCCTTAAACCCTATCAAAACCCTGAACTACAATTCAGCATGAAAATTGATGAATTTTCAAAAAATTCAAACCTTATGTGAGTAATTATGAATGAAAGAGTGAAAATGCCTTGAGAGGACTGGAGTCTGGTTCCTCGCCGGAAGAGCGACGGCGAAGAGAGAGGAGCGGAAGCCCGCGTTGCGAGAAACTCGCGATAAAACTCTCGAAACTAACATCAGGAGTGATGCAAAACCAAAACAAACAGAGATCAAGAATCGAGCCAAATGGAAAAAGTTGATAATTTGAGGAAATTGCTTATTTCCAGAGGCGCAAACAGTCTTGCTTGGTCGAGACGAGAGTTCCTGGAGGTTTTTTTAGCAATTTACGTAAATATCCTTATCGATGGACAAAGTGGTGGCCGAGACTGACCGCTTTGAACCGACTTGTCTGTGAGGGTATTGTCGTCAATATAACAACTACTAGATTATTAAAGCCTAATTTGAGAAGCCTCTAGAAAGAATCAAATCCACTCGTTCTAGTACAGTATTCTTTTTTTTCGGACAGACACAGTCCAAGTCTTGCGGCCTGATTGGTACAATACTATGGAACACAAGCATGTTGTTTCTGCTAAGCTCACATATTTTAGTTTAGTTTCATTTTTGTGTTTAGCGAATATTCTGTATACATTAAATTTTAAGAACCCTATCAAATAGATTCACTATTAGTTGCAGGTGAGTAGCCAGTAAGAGTACTTTTCTTAGGAGTAAGAGAAAAGTTTTTGAATTGATTATGATAGATGACAAAATTAATGTTCAACTACTAATCTATAGTTCAACAACTTTAAATGGTCACTTATTGCTAATTCACGCATAAGAAAACACCTGTCAGTCAGTTACCAATTAGAATCTGAGCTTCATCTAGCTTGAATGTGAAAAAAAAGAAAGGAAAAGGTTAAACAAAGCCAGAAATATGATCTTTAGTTGAACTAAAAAACAAAAGTCACTCACTTTTTAGGCAATGTCACATTTGATACATGAGAGACACTTTCTTGCAGTTACTTATCATTGTCGTTGCAACAACCAAGCTATGGTTGAGCTAAAATCCCCAAAACGTGCGTGCCACTCTCATTACCAAACCATCGTACATTTCCATTAAACAAGAAGCTCCATTGCAGCTTCTCGAGATCTAAAAGCTTGATTGCCGACTTCACACAATCTTTAGATTGAAGACCCTAAAGATGCAGTAAACGAGAGAAGAATAGAGGGTAGAGTGTTGAGGCGTGAATCCTGTGAAAAGGAAGATGCGTTACATATACGAAGCTTGAAAGAATATGAATCCTTCTGCTAGAAGTAATTATGGCTTGTCTCTCTAATTCACACTAACTATAAGTACGGCTCTCTTCTAGAAGCTATTAATGAAACTCAATCATTTTCACCTCATTACTCTCCTCAACTAACTCCCTGTGGCCTAAACTTAAGCAGACAATTGAGAATAAGGAGTATTTAATAAGCATCATCTAACAAAGGGCCAAGCTATTAACTACAAGAGTAAGATCTTTTCCTGGTTCTATACAAAACACCTCTCTTTCTCCAACTTAAATGCTTGCTCCAATTGTTCTTCCCAATCAATCTCGAAATTCTTGTTTGCAGAGGCACAAAAAGGAAAACTTTTGTGGCAAAGCATGCTACCAAACAAAGTTCTAGCGTTATTGTTGCTCGCAGCTCAGTTCTTGGTGCAGATACCTGAAACAGTTGCAAAAGTTCCTGCACTTATCGTTTTTGGGGACTCTACTGTGGATTCAGGAAACAACAACAAGATTTCTACGGTTCTAAAGAGTAACTTTGAGCCGTATGGTCGGGATTATATCGGTGGTAAAGCGACTGGGAGATTTTCAAATGGTCGGATTCCACCAGATTTCATTTCTGAAGGTTTGGGACTGAAGAACGCAGTCCCTGCGTACCTAGATCCAGAATACAACATCGCAGACTTTGCCACTGGTGTCTGTTTCGCTTCAGCTGGAACTGGCTTAGACAATGCAACCTCTTCTGTGTTGGTAATTCAAGCTTAGTTCTATACATTATAAAACATATTTAGTTTACTAGTACGGTAGGGTAGTGAATTTAGATTTCAAATTTCTAGTTGAGCAAAAACTGACATGGTTTTTATGAAAATATTTCCGACTGCTAAAGTCCGTGATGCCGCTTTGGAAGGAAGTGGAGTACTACAAAGAATACCAGACCAGGCTAAGAAGCTACTTGGGTGAAGAGAAAGCTAATGAAATTATTAGGGAATCACTATACCTGATTAGTATCGGAACCAATGACTTCCTGGAGAACTACTATCTTGTTCCCCGCAAGTTAAGGCAGTACTCTGTGAATGAGTACCAAAATTTCCTCATAGGACTCATGGAAGATTTCATAACAGATATTTACAGACTTGGAGCTCGGAAGATGTCTTACTCTGGACTCTCTCCGTTTGGATGCTTGCCCCTGGAAAGAACTACTCAGTTATTTTATGGAAGCAAGTGTATGGAAGAATATAACATTGTGGCCAGAGATTTCAACACCAAATTGGAAGAGAAAATCTCCAAATTGAACAAAGAGCTGAACGGACTCCAGCTGGTGTTTTCAAATCCGTATGACTTGATTGCACAAATGCTAAACCATCCTGAAACATTCGGTTAGTACAAAGTTCTAAAAAAATTAAAACCAAAAAGAAAAAAAAAAAAAGTTCTAAGAAAAGTTTTTGCTAGCCATTGTAATCCTGCAAATGAATAGTGATAAGTATAAGTGAGTACAAACTGTGCTCTTAAAACATAAGAATCCTTCTGATAATATTCCTAGTTGCATTGCAGGTTTCGAAAATGTAAGGAGTTCATGCTGCGGAACGGGATTATACGAGATGAGCTACTTGTGTAATAAAATGAACCCGTTCACATGTTCTGATGCAAGCAAATATATATTTTGGGACTCATTTCACCCAACAGAGAAGACAAACGAAATCGTATCAAGTCATATTCTGAAGCACGACTTAGCTCCGTTTCAGTGACAAACAAGAAAGTGCCATACTAGAAGCACAAAGTTAGCATACTACATTTTTTCTTCACAAATATATATATATATATATGTATATATATATTTGTGTTTTCTCTAAGCTTGTTGATATCACTTGAATCAAGCCTCCGGAGTGTTGTAAAAGAACCATATTTTTTACTTTATGTCCATGTAACTACATAAAGATGATACTGTGATGTTATAATGATTTAGATCAGAGTGTTAAGGAAGTGTAGTACAGAACTGAAATTGAATCCTGAAGCCTCAAACCAACAAAACACTAGAACATTTTAGTTTCTGTGGTCAAATTAGAAGTGACAAATATCACAAACAGAATATTTTAAAGATCTTTACATTTTCTCTAAGTCCTCTTATGTATTGCTTAAAAAAGTTCTGTACTTTGGAACCAATCATTTTCCTCACAAAAATCATCTGAGCAATGACCAAAAGCTAATAAGATTGGGTTAGCTATGAGCCTATGACCTATAAATCAAACTGAGTGTTAAATTCAAATGAAATTTTGTGAATTATCAATCTTTATAGGTGATCTGAACAACAGCATAGAAACAGCAAAAGAGATCATTTCATCAATCATGAGGTGCGAAATTCATGCTTAGGGTTTATGTAAAACGTTCTACAAGTCGTGGGAGATAAAAAATATAAACCGATAGAAGGATTTTGAAAGTAGCAGAAGAGACTTTTGATCTTCATCTAGATTCCAAACATCATGCTTTGGATATTCAATACCAAAGGAACAAGAAGAGGAAATCAACGAATATCGGAGAATCAGAGAGAGTAACAGAAGACGAATACATGCGATTCGGACGAAACGAGGATGCCATTGGAGAAGCACGAGACCTTCGACTGATGGACTGGGAGCGGATTAAATCGAATTTGTGCAATCCGGTTCGGTTTTGAAGACCAATCTAAGCGATCGGTTATTAACCTGTACCAATTTCAATTAAAAAACCAAATACCTAAACTCGATTTCCTTAACCGGTTAACAGTTTTATTTTTCCTGACCGCCTGCTCAAGTCTCAGTTCTCAAACACTTTAACACTGAAGTGGTTGTACCGTTGTAGGGTTTAAGGGTTTATGGTGGAGCAACTCCGAGATAGAATTTGGGAACGGACCCAAATCAAGCTGAAGGAAAGCCGATTGAATGCGGTGGTCGATCGCAACTACGATTGCGTCGACGGCTAAGGGGATTCTTCATCGGTATTTTCTGAAGAAAGGTAATCCTGGGATTGTTCCTGTTCCGTCTTTGAGGTTTTGCGGTTTCCGTTTCTTAGTACGAGATTTTTCTGGTGCTGGTGATTATCGAGAGGTATTGAGAAGTGGGCTTCACGATATTGAGTGGGAAGATGCAGCTAATTTGTTCCTACACATGGCTCAGTCTTATCCCTTCCCTTCCATTATAGACTTCAATAAAGTCATGACTGCTATTACCAAGACGAAGAGGTATGATGTTGTGATCCATCTCTGGAGTATTGTGGAATATACAGAAAATCTTGAAATTTCACCTGATCGCTACACCTGTAACATTTTGGTGAATTGTTTTTGCCGTTGCTCTCAACCCTCTTTGGCTTTGTCTTATTTTGGGAAAATGATAAAACTTGGTATTGAGCCCGATATAGTAACATATAGCTCAGTGGTCAATGGATTCTGCCAAATGAATAGAATAAGTGATGCTATTTGCGTGGCTGAGAAAATGGTGATAATAGGAATCAAACTTAGTGTTAGAGTCTACACAATACTCATTGATAGTCTTTGCAAAAACAGACTTGTGGATTATGCACTGAAGCTTTTCAACCGTATGGAAAATGAAGGAATTACCGCTAATGTTGTTACCTACAGCTCTCTCATTACTGGCTTTTGTAACTCTGGTGATTTGATTGAAGCCTCACGACTAAAACGCGAAATGACCTCCCGGAATATTAGCCCTAATGTAATTACTTTCGGTGCTTTGATCCATGCATATGCAAAAGAGGGAGATTTTTTAGAGGCTGAAGGTGTATACAAGGAGATGATCCAAATGTCTATAGATCCTAATGTTGTTATTTACAGTTCACTGATCAATGGGTATTGCATACACGATCGTGTAGATATGGCCAGAAAAATTCTTGACTTGATGATAAGCAAGGGGTGTGCCCCAAATGTAGTGACTTACAGTACACTTGCAAATGGGTTTTTCAAGTCGAAGAGGGTGCGGGATGGAATTAACCTTCTAAATGAGATGTGCCAAAGAGGAGTAGCCAAAAACACAGTCTCTTGCAACACTCTTATCCAGGGTTATCTTAACGCTGGCAGTATTGATCAAGCCCTAGATATTCTTGGAAAGATGACTTCTATTGGTCCGCCTCCCAATATTAGGAGCTACAACATTGTGTTAGCTGGTCTATTTGTTCATGGAAAGGTAGGGAAAGCTTTGAATATATTCAAATATATGCAAAATACTAGAAATGATCTTGATATTATTACCTATACTATCATGATTCATGGGATGTGCAAGGCTTGTATGGTGGAAGAAGCATATGATTTGTTCTGTGACCTCAAGCTCAGAGGAGTGGAGCCAGATCATAAAGCATACACGGCAATGATCTCAGGGTTAAATAGTGGCGGCATGCGTGCTAAAGCGAATGCGCTGATGAGATTTTTCCAAACGAATGTATGCGTAAAGAACCAAGTAGGTGACAAAAGTGCATCAGCTAAAGTATCCTAGGGGATTTTTCTTGAGAAACATTTACGGACTTGGAACACGCAATATATCTCTCTCCAGGCTCCTTCCTTTTGGATACCTGCTCCTGGAAAGAACAGCACGGATCTTTTTTGGAAGCCATCAGGCAATGATGTGCCCCATTAATTCAAACACCAAGTTGAAAAATGAGCTGAACAGAATCCAGCCATTGTTTTCAAATCCATGAGACTTGGTCTTATAAATAATCATGAATCCTGAAGCATTTGGTTAGTTATTGTATCCCTGCCAGACATTGGCTAAGTCTTAATGACTACGTCTTAAATCAAGAATTATTCTGATTATGTTCTTAATCATCTTGCAGGTTTGCAAACTGCAACAGGATACACGGAGATGAGCTACTTGGGGGTTGATTTATTGATCCTTTCACATGTTCGGATGCAAGCATATATATATGTTGGAGCTCATCATATGAAGCCATACCTCTAACAGATGCTTTAACATGCTACATTCTTTCTTTTACTAACTCTGTGTCTCTATTGTATCCCTTACAAATCTTTAACAATGATCATCCAGGTTGCTTGATATTATCAAGTTTCCAGAATGTTGTAAACAAACATATTTTTGTAATTACTCAAAGATGCTATATTGAAACCAGAAAGACAATTTGTATTTCAATATTCAACTATTGTATCTTACAAGTATCATATCTCCTTAAGCATCACAGAACAGAGATTAACATCTTGTGAACAAGCAAACGACCCAAAAGAATCCAAAAAGTCTGTTACTTATTTCTGACAAATCTACTTTGATTTATTCGGGAAATGCAACTTGATAAGAGAAGGCAGCTCGACTAGTTCCACTCGCTCCTTCCCAAGCAAAATGCTCTTCAGCTTTTCATCACAAATCACCACATTCTTGTTCTTAGTACCCTTTAACCAACAAAACGTAATCAGTAAATTATACTAATAAGAATGTCTTTAGTTGATAACCATATGATCCCATGTTCTAACCTGGAGATTGTTGGTCTTGATATATGACCAGACACGCATGAAACAGCCCAAACGGGAAATCTGAGATTGACCAACGAAGTCACGTAGAGTAGATGGAAGATTCACGAGGTCAATTAAATTCCCAAGCTTCTTCGGATTATCCGTTATAGCCTTCTTCAACCTCTGCGGAAGCATCTTAATTCTGAACATGGAAAAACCCAATGAGTACGTCAAAACCAATGAACATAAGAGATTCAACTAATGTTCGGAAAAAAATACATTTTTTACAACTTGAGCTCCTATGGGGAATTTCGTCGAACATTTGACATGCAAAGGAAAATAAACCAACTTTCATGAAAACTTACCCGGGAAACGGTAAATAAAACTGAAAAGTAACAAGTCGATGTAGTAAACCCTAATAAGTCACAACGGTGGCAGTTTAAACGTTTCGACAATTCGACCTGCGAAGTATTCTCTCGTTTAAAATGGTGGGATCGTGAAAGAGAGTAAAAAGACCAAAGGTCTAAATAAGTACAGATTATCCCTGTGGTTTCATTTGCCACGTGTGTGTCATTGACTTTTAGGCCCATGTATATATATCCTTGTGACTTGGACTGATTCTAGTGGCTCAGTTTTCTTCTTCTTTTTCCCCAGTCAACGTGGATCATTTGATTTTTAGTATCTTTTACCATTTAATTTATAATTCACCAAGCTTTACGTGATTTGATTCTCTGAAATCAAACTCCCAATGGAAAGGATTCTGCGTAACACAATCCTAGGATCGAGAAGACAAAACAATATAACACCGCAATATACAATTTTTTAGAACCAAATGTGATTGAAAGGTTACATAAGATAAACTTAACCATTTAACCAAATATACTTATTCCCACAACCAGTTTGATATATAAAAAGTCACAAACCCAATATGAATTTGTGACAACTAAGGATATAGAGGGAGACGTACACGACAAGCTAGTCGACCATCAAACGACAAAACCGATCTATTTGTCCCATTGATTTTGTCGACCATCAACATTAGACATTAATGTAGCTCTCACATTCTCACAAACAGCAGTCATGTTTTGTTCACCCCACAAAGTAGAAGTTAATGGATAAAACCCAACCGTCGCTACAAACACCATATTAGAACCCACTATACCTCCTGTAATTATCGCAACTTCTTTCTCCATATCATTAACAACTCTGGTTTCATCTCCCACCACAACCACTTCCTTCTCCTCTCCACCTTTCTGCTCGAACGAATCGGCTCTTTCCCATCGACACAAGCTTTCTACGGTAAAGGACCCTCACGCTTGGATTCTTGTACGTGACGTGGAGTTTCTCGTTAGGGTTTTTGATAGAGAAGGTTGCGGACCAGACTGGGATTTTTTCGGCGAATGATAACTTCATGGAGTGTACGTGAACAGTTGGTGGAGTTGGTGTAATCCATATGGTTAATGAGACGAATGCTATAGATACAACCATGACAACGATGGCGAAAGAGAGTTGGAAGGACAATGAGCACTGAGACATGTTGATGTTGTTAATGAAGGTTCCATGAAGTCCAATTTTCAACACCTACCACATTCAACACCTACCACCTTCAA
>OVAX01002445.1:0-29386 GCA_900406405.1 Lepidium africanum
GATTTAGTTCATCATTCATTGTAGGTTTTCGTAGTCTTCATTGTTGGTTTTGCTAGTCTTTCTTGTAGGTTTATTTGGGTTGATATCATCATTTGTTGTAGGTTTATACATAACGCATTGTAGGTTTAACCTCAAAACACTAGATTTATCTCATTCTGTAGGTTTTGTTTTCAGCTATGTAGATTTACGGTATTGGTTTTGTAGGTTTTTATCGTTGTAGATTTACAGTTCCTGTTTTGTAGGTTTGTGTGTTATTCTTTGTAGGTTTGTGGGAAATCTGGGTCCATGCTTTCGCTTTGTAGGTTTGTATCCCATGTGTTCTCAATTTAGTTCATCATTCATTGTAGGTTTTCATAGTCTTCATTGTTGGTTTTGCTAGTCTTCCCTGTAGGTTTATTTTTTGTTGGCATCATCGTTTGTTGTAGGTTTATACGTAATGCATTGTAGGTTTAATTAACCTTGAATCACTAGATTTGTCTCATTCTGTAGGTTTTGTTTTCAGCTATGTAGATTTACGGTATTGGTTTTGTAGGTTCTAATCGTCTTCCTTGTATGTTTATTTTTAGTTGGTATCACCGTTTGTTGTAAGTTTATACATAACGCATTGTAGGTTTAATTAACCTCGAATCGCTAGATTTGCCTCATTCTGTAGGTTTTGTTTTCAGCTATGTAGATTTACGGTATTGGTTTTGTAGGTTCTTATCGTTGTAGATTTACAGTTCCTGTTTTGTAGGTTTGTGTGTTATTCTTTGTAGGTTTGTGGGAAATCTGGGTCCATGCTTTCGCTTTGTAGGTTTGTATCCCATGTGTTCTCAATTTAGTTCATCATTCATTGTAGGTTTTCATAGTCTTCATTGTTGGTTTTGCTAGTCTTCCCTGTAGGTTTATTTTTTGTTGGCATCATCGTTTGTTGTAGGTTTATACGTAATGCATTGTAGGTTTAATTAACCTTGAATCACTAGATTTGTCTCATTCTGTAGGTTTTGTTTTCAGCTATGTAGATTTACGGTATTGGTTTTGTAGGTTCTAATCGTCTTCCTTGTATGTTTATTTTTAGTTGGTATCACCGTTTGTTGTAAGTTTATACATAACGCATTGTAGGTTTAATTAACCTCGAATCGCTAGATTTGCCTCATTCTGTAGGTTTTGTTTTCAGCTATGTAGATTTACGGTATTGGTTTTGTAGGTTCTTATCGTCTTCCTTGTAGGTTTATTTTTAGTTGGTATCATCGTTTGTTGTAGATTTATATGTAACGCATTGTAGGTTTAATTAACCACGAATCACTAGATTTGTCTCATTCTGTAGGTTTTGTTTTCAGCTATGTAGATTTACGGTATTGGTTTTGTAGGTTCTTATCGTCTTCCTTGTATGTTTATTTTTAGTTGGTATCATCGTTTGTTGTAGATTTATATGTAACGCATTGTAGGTTTAATTAACCTCGAATCACTAGATTTGTCTTATTCTGTAGGTTTTGTTTTCAGCTATGTAGATTTACGGTATTGGTTTTGTAGGTTTTGCTAGTCTTCCTTGTAGGTTTATTTGAGTTGGTATCATTGTTTTTTGTAGGTTTATACGTAACACATTGTAGGTTTAATTAACCTCGAATCACTAGATTAGTCTCATTTTCTAGGTTTTGTTTTCAGCTATGTAGATTTACGGTTTTGGTTTTGTAGGTTTTTGTCGTCTTCCTTGTAGGTTTATATTTAGTTGGTATCATCATTTGTTGTAGGTTTATACGTAACACATTGTAGGTTTAATTAACCTGGAATCACTAGATTTGCTCCTTTTGTAAATTTTATTTTCGGCTATGTAACGATTTTGGTTTTGTAGGTCTTTGACGTCTTTCTTGTAGGT
The DNA here is from genome assembly GCA_900406405.1 of Lepidium africanum. Lineage (NCBI taxonomy): Eukaryota > Viridiplantae > Streptophyta > Magnoliopsida > Brassicales > Brassicaceae > Lepidium > Lepidium africanum. Next base: position 1,856 of record OVAX01002445.1, read on the forward strand.
TTGTGTTGGAGTCCTTGTAGGTTTGTCTCCATGGTGTAGCCGATTTAGTTAATCAGGGTTTTGTATTTTTGTTGTCTTCGTGGCAGGTTTATTTTCAGTTGTCTACGACGTTTGGTGTAGGTTTATAATTAACGCATTGTAGGTTTATTTCATTTCATATCATAAGATTAGCCTTCTTTTGTAAGTTTGGAAAGTCAATTATGTGGGTTTGTATGCTCAGTTATGTGGGTCTATAATGTTAGTTTTGTATGCCTTATATGTATGTTTTTAATGTTGGTTATGTAGGTTTATGATTTCTCTTGTTGTGTAAGTTTCTTTTTCGTTTGATGTAGGTTTTTCTTTTATAGGTTTGTTGTTATTATTTTGTAGGTTTTTCTTCTATGTTGTAGATTTTCTTCCAAGTATTGTAGGTTCTAGTACTTTTTCGTTCTCGTTTTATGGATCTTGTAATGTAGGTTAAATTTGGTTATATTTAGTGTTTGCGCATTGTAGGTTTACTTTTGGGCCTTCAAAAATTAGTTTATTTTCCTTATTTGTAGGTTTATAATTTTTGTTTTGTAGGTTTGTCGTTGTCGACTTTATTCACATGTTTATAGGTTTGTTATTAGTATTTTGTAGGTTGATCGCTGTAAAACATTTTTCTCTGTTGTAGGTTTTTTTAAAAGGTTTTGTAGGTTTTTCATCACTATTCATCATCTTCAACCTAACTTTTCAAAAATTTCAAAATTTTCAAAATTAACTCATTAGCCTTGTAATTTTGTGTTCTAATCAAGATACCCAACCAATATTCAACACAACGTAACTCAACTTACTCAATAAAACCCTCAAATTCGAGTTATATGGAAAATATACAATTTTGGAGTTGTGAACTTCCATTAAAATGAAGCTAATGAACTCATACCTTAGAGGAGTGATGAAGGTGACTATAGAGCACCTAAAACTTTAAGAAATCAACAAAAAAGCACAACAAAATCTAAAAAAAAAATCATTATTCTTCTTCTTCTTCGACGAAGAAGAAACAGAAAAAAAAAGATTTGATTATTTTTAAAAAATAAAGGGTGAATTACTATACTAGTCCATAAAGATGGCTTAATTACTAAATTATGTATATTAGCAAATCTAGTTTTTTATGAGTAAATAAGGCAATTTTACCCTTACTTCTTTGAAAAACCTAAAAAATATTATGAAACTGCCATTAATGAGTAATTCCACGTCAGCGCGCGGAAAACAAGAAACTGTTTTGGTGGATTTAGTCTAACTGGCATAGTGTAGTAGATTTTCATAAGGTGTTATGTAGGTTCTCTAAGTATCCTTTGTAGGTTTATGTTTGCATGATTTGTAGGTTTAAAAATCAAGCTATGTAGGTTTTCTGAAATTTTCAAGTGTCCAGTGCGGAGTAAATTAACGTGTGATGTAGTGTTAAAGTGAATGCCTTGCTTTGTAATGTAGGTTTGTTCTTTTCGGCTTGTAGGTTTCGTTCCATGTTTAGTTCAGCAAATGTAGGTTTGATTTCTCGTCTTTGTAGGTTTATTATGTGTTGCTAGCCTAGTTTGTCGTAGGTTTATATAATAAGTAGATTTCACTTTGTAGGTTTTCTGAATATGCTATGTAGGTTAATGGTCTTATGTTATGTAGGTTTATATGATAAGTAGATTTTGCTTTGTAGGTTTTTTGAATATGTTTTGCAGGTTAATGGTGTTATCTGATGTAGGTTTATACGATAAAAAGATTTCGCTTTGTAGGTTTTTGAATATGCTATGTAGGTTAATGGTGTTATGTTATGTAGGTTAATGGTGTTATGTTATGTAGGTTTATACGATAAGTAGATTTTGCTTTGTAGGTTTTTTGAATATGCTTTGTAAGTTTATTGAATATGCTTCGTAAGTTTATTGAATATGCTATGTAGGTGTATTATCTATGGTTTGTAGGTTCGTTGTCTACGGTTTGTAGGTTAAATGCATACGACATGTAGGTTTGAAGTGGTTTCACTGTAGGTTTCTAGGATTAGGTTTGTAAATTGGTCAAGCTTTGTAGGTTCTGTGAGAAACCCTAGGTATCATGTAATGATAATTTTACCCCCGTCATTTAATATCCACCTAACAGCTGCATTTAATGCCATCATCGCCGTCAACTACCTTGAGCTCATATGTTTCATCATCTGCGTTTCTTTTCTATCCTTTTCTAACAAGAAAAACCTTTAAACTATTGTACTTTTGAGATAATTCAAGTGGAAGTGATATGTGGAGGATGGAGGCATGAGGGAAATCAGTGGTTCTTTTATCGTGATCTAGCGTTTGGGAGCAAATTCATGAAAGTTTGTGAAGATCACAATACTTGGGTGTTATGTTCACAATTATGCAACCTATTTGAGATGAGTGAACAATTATATGATGTCAGTGTTAGTTATAGGAGGCCGAGTGAGGAAATGAGATTGTTTCCTAAAGATACTCCACCAGTTTACTTATTTGATAAAGTTGTGCTACAACCCAACACCTTCTTATATAGAGAAACATAACTCCAAAACTCTTTTGGAAAATTAACTTTAGGCAACTCCTAAAGAAAAGTAAAACTCATAAATTAGATATGTATATTTAGATTCCCCTAAATATACTTAGCTTGATCCCTAAGCTACTTCAACCTTACAACAACAGTTGACACCGAGAATGATGAATCTTGGGAATGGTTTCTTAGACAACTAAACCATGTTATCCTTGATGACAAAAAACTGGCAATCATTTCAGATAGGCATAGGTCAATAGGCAATACGATAAAGAAAGTATACCCACTAACTTCTAGTGGTATATGCACCTACCATTTGTGGAAAAATATCTTGTTAAAGTTCAGAAGGGGTGAGTCTTTCAAGCTATTTAAGAGAGCTGCAACGGCGTATAGGTTACAAGATTTTAATGAGCTATTGAACAGATCCAAGACCTCAATCCTCATCTTCATGCTTACTTACTGAAGGCTGATGCTCGTTTGTGGAGTTGTGTACATTTCCCTGGTAATAGGTACAACATCACCACATCAAACATAACTGAATCAATCAATCATGCCTTAAGCGAAGCTAGGAGTTTTCCAATTGTGTAATTAATTGACGCAATAAGGTCCATGTTAATATGGTGGTTAGCTGCTAGGAGGAAAAAAACAAGTTTGATGACAACAACTCTCACTTCTGGAGTTGAGAAAGTGTTACAGGTATATTACTTATTTTATGTAGGTTTATTAGTCTCATCTTTGTAGGTTTACGTAGTTACAATGTAGGTTTACAAGTGTCTGCAATGTAGGTTTATGTTGTTACAATGTAGGTTTCTAAGCTATGTAGGTTTACTAGTCAGCGATGTAGGTTAACTAGTCACTTCATTGTAGGTTTACTAGTCTCAGCTATGTAGGTTTATGTTGTTAGAATGTAGGTTTACTAGGTTTACTTGTCAGCGATGTAGGTTTACTATACTTTGTAGGTTTACTACCTAGCGATGTAGGTTTACTAGTCTCTGCGATGTAGGTTTACTATACTTTGTAGGTTTACTACTCATCGATCGATGTAGGTTTACTAGTCTCAGTTATGTAGGTTTACTATACTTTGTAGGTTTACTAGTCTCTGTAATGTAGGTTTATGTAGTTACAATGTAGGTTTACTAGTTCAGCTATGTAGGTTTACGTACTTTGCCATCTCTGAAGTGGTTTAGTCAGACGCTCTACCAAACACCTATCGAGTGCTAGAGCATCTTAGAACAAGCTCCAATTGATCAGAATGAAGCTAGTGATGATAACACCAAATCAGAAAAGACCTAAATAATTCTAACCTCAAGCAACCTAGAAAACTTAAGCTCCACGCTGACCTAACTCATCCTCAAGAGCCCTAGGTGACTACTCAGAACTCATTAATTCAATAACAAGCGTGAAATCAGTATTAGATTGCATTAACAAAGAACTCGAATAAGATATGAAATCAACGCTAAGTGTAAAACTAATTTTGCATAAATATAAACTCCAAAACTGAAGGTTTGTTCTGAGATTACAAAAGGTAAAAAAGTCTGCGTGCACGAAAAGTAGTAAGAACTAAGGTCTCTCTCGAAATAGGAAAAACAAGAAATATATAGTAAACTTGGTACAACCCTAAGTTGAATTCGGCCTAGTAGGAAAAGCACAGAGTGCTGTGGATCTTGAAATCAGGCTCAATCCATACGCTAAACAGGCCCATCAGAAGAAAGCTTGTGACCCAAGGCGTAGCTCACTCGAACTGGAGCTGAAACGATAACCATGCGTGTGTCTGTGCTCCATAACTGGTCTGCGTGCATCTCGAGTCCAGCATAGCTCGATCCACGTCAAGAGTGTGACTCGATCCGCATCTGGAGTGCGACTCGATCCGCATCTGGAGTGTGACTCAATCCGCGTCTGGAGTGTGTCGTAAGGTTGGTATGCTCTACAGGCGCTCTGTAACTCCTATTAGACTCCAAGTGCTGCTTCCTCAACCCTCAACCCCTGCTTGCTTCTGAAGTCTCCAATTTAACGCTCCAAGTACCTGAAATCTCCTCGACTGCAGTGTGTATGCTAATGCAGATGAATGAAGCTATTCAGACTCTAAAATGATGAGAATGTAGTAGAATTGTATGCGGAAAATAGCTAAATGAGATTCCTTAAATATGTTAAAAACCATATATATCAACTCCCCCAACTTATTCTTTGCTTGCCCTCAAGCAAACAAACAAGAACAAATTTGGAGTAGATGTTGCTAAACGGGGATTTAAAACCAAAGTAAGCTGATTCAGATGTTAAACTCAATGTCCTGTTTTGATGTTCTAGGCTGCAGTACTAAACAAGTCATATTCTAAAAAACGTTAGCCATGCTGATCACAGTTTAATCTAAGTCAAAACTCAACCTACAACTGCATTCAAATAAACCACTCCTTTTAACATTCAAATTAATCCAAACCATGAATCAAGCTATGCATTTTGCAAGAACTCGTTTGGCCAAGGGATGGTCTAAGAGATTAAAGTGATATCTTCAATGTATAAGCTCATCAAATCTGCACAAGGATTACTCAAAATGGAATAAGCTTTAGCATAATGCTAAATGTGAGAACCAACAGATGCATACAGAAACAAGGTCCCATCTACCCAGTGTACCCAACTCGAGTTCAAACCTATTCATTATAAAACCCAAAGTCCGATCCTAATTCTAAACTTTTTAACCCAGAAGGTTTTTCTTTCTTTCCGCCCCACGCTTAACAGGATCAACTTCATAAGCTTTTTTTGCATTGCTAATCTAGGGAGATGGGTCTTTTAATTCAACACTTCTAGTGGTTTTGATCATAACACATCATAGCTCTGGTTCTACTTTTACTTTTAATGCACAAGACACTCTAGACATTGTCTATCCCTTTTTAGAACCCAATTTCAAATATTTTTTTATTCCCCAAAACTTTTTCTAGATCATTCATACGTTCATGTGCCCTTTCTCTCCTTAGACTCTTTAACTCATGCCCTTATTCTTTTCTTCATTCCTTTTCAAACCAAAGTAAACAAGTATCCCACACCCATGATCCACCTACGCTTAGTCTGATTCAAAAATCGTGAACCAGAAACTAAATGAAATCTTGTTCCTGTCGGCGCTCACCTAACACTTTATGCCAAGATTAATCTGAAAAAATAGGCCTCACAGTTACACAGCAAACAATACAGGGCTTGAAAGAAGGTAAGGGTCAAGGTGGGAGGCTACTCGAATTAACATGTTAGATGTAGATGCTGAAAGGAAATCCGAGTATTTTGTGATCCACAAGTTCAGACTCAATGCATAGACTTGATAATTAAGCATTCATTTCAGGTTATCAATTAGCAAGGAGTGGCGTCTAATCACAGCAAAATTCAGCAAAGTTATGAAACCCAGACTAAACATTCCTAGCATGGTGTAGTCTTATACTTCGGACCAGAAAGCAAGCAGCAGACAACATTAACTCATGGTAGTGAATTTAGCACAAAAATCAGCAGGCTTGCAAGGTGTAATCATCATAATCCCCAATGCATGACTAGACTCGATCCTATATGGATGCAAACTACATGATACTCTATTTTTGTGTTTTATTATGCCTTACGTGTAATGCAATGATCAAATGATATGGATGCATGAAAATCAAAAATAAGAACAAAGAAAACGTGATCAAATGTTGTTTAGAATCCTCCCCCAAACTTAAATCACACAATCCCTTGTGTAGATAAAAGAATGAAAAATGGGACTTTAGACTAGCAAACACAAATATGCAATGATATATAAAAGAGAAGTTAAGGGTTCATACCTCAACGAAAGAGAGACCATCCAGCAGGATCCATGTCCATGATGTCGTCCATGAAGTTGTACCCCTGCGTCTGCGTAACTTGATGTGAATTCGAGCCAACATGATGAATGTTACCAGACTCAGGTTGTTGCTTGTATTGCTGGGACGTTGAACCAAACAGGTCATAGCTGCTGAACCCTCCCTGAGGCATAAACTGCTGTGAAGTCAAGCCTTGGTTGTCGAGCTAAGGAATTCTCATCTACAGTGTAAGCTGCTGAGGTTGCACATCTAGCTGCTGTTGTGGCTCAAGACTCCGAGTGCGCTCTTTTTCAGACTACTTTATTGATTCCATGTATCAACTCGAGTAGTCACATTTTCCCACCAGATTTTAAAATTCTTGCACCTTCTTCAGATCAGCCCTTTGTTAACTCTAACCTCCAGACATTGCACTGAGTCAAGTCCTGAAAATCAAAGGTTATACCAAAAAGACAACAGAAAAATTTAAAGCATTAAAAATTAAAAATATGTACAAGGATATCATGAGATTGCCTCCCAAGTGCGCTTATTTAAAGTCACTGAGCTTGACTTTCACACCCATCAGAGGCAGGTTGGTTCATCGAGAGAAACAGTGGTTCTCTCAGAAATGGTCTCATCATCTCGGTATAACTTAACCCTTTGCCCATTCACAGTGAAATTGTTGCCATCTTTGTTTATCAAGGTGATAGCTCTATAGGGTAAGACTTCTTTAACTTGGAATGGGCCAGACCATCTCGACTTCAGCTTTCCAGGAAACAACTTAAGCCTCGGGTTGAACAAGAGCACTTGATCACTAGGTGTGATACTCTTGGGAGAAATCTTCTTGTCATGGAAGGCTTTAGTCTTTTCTTTGTACAATTTTGAGCTCTCGTAAGCTTCAAGTCTGTCATACTCTAACTAATGCAGATTCATAAGCCTTTTTTCCTAGAGCAGTTTTGAGATCAAAATTGATGAACCTTGTAGCCCACAGTGCCTTGTACTCTATCTCGACAGGCAGGTGACATGATTTTCCATACAACAGCTGGAATGGAGTTCTTCCAATTGGAGTCTTGAAAGCTGTTCTGTAGTCCTACATTGTGTCGTCCAATTTTGCTACCCAATCACACTTAGACACCCCAACAACTCGAGCTAAAATGGCCTTGATCTGCTTATTTGACACCTCAAGTTGACCACTGGTTTGTGGGTGATAAGACGTAGCTACCTTATGCTTAACTCCATTCTTCCAGAGTAGGTTTTCAAACACTTTATTGATGAAGTGCGAGCCTCCATGACTAATCACAACTTGAGGCACTCCAAACCTGGGGAAAATGGTGCTCTTGAACAGCTTGATATAGTCCACTGCGACGAGGATGTAACGATTCCCATGGGATGGTGGGTTGAACGGTCCCATGAAGTCGATTCTCCAACAGTCAATTATTTCAACTTCCAGAATTGGGTTGTGGTATTTCATTTCTTCTACTGATATTACCCATTCTCTGACATGGATCACACTTGAAGATGAAATCCTGAGTATCCTTGAACACAGTCGGCCACCATAATCCTGATTGCAAAATCTTCTAAACAGTCTTGAATGTGGCAAAATGTCCACCGTAGGCTGACCCATGACAGTGCTCCAAGACACCTTGAACCTCTTCCTCTACAATACATCTTCTGAACACAAACCATGTTCCCCTTTCTTGTATAAGTATGACTCATCCCATAAGTAGTGCTTAACATCCCTAAAGAATTTCTTCCTCTAATAGGAGTCCAAACACTTAGGCACCTCACCGACGATCAGGTAGTTGACCAAATCTGCATACCAAGGTAGAGCGGACCCAACGAGCTTCTTGCTGATTTGTGAACAATTTTCCCCTGCTCCAAAAGTCATGAGCTGCTCCTCTGGCATTTAGTCATCAATAGGGATCGAGTCCTCTATCATCATTCGTGACAAGTGATTTGCTACTCCATTCTCCACTCCAGGTTTGTCCACTATTTCCATGTCAAACTCTTGCAACAGCAATATCCATCTCAGTAATATGGGTTTAGCGTCCTTTTTCTTCATCAAGTACTTCAATGCAGCGTGATCAGTGTGAACAATCACTTTGGATCCCACCAGATACGATCTGAATTTCTCAAATGCGAATACTACAACAAGAAGTTCCTTTTCCGTGGTTGTGTACTTGACTTGGGCGTCATCAAGAGTCCTGCTGGCGTAATATATCACATTCAACTTCTTATCCTTTCTCTGATCCAAGACTACTCCAACAGTAAAATCACTCGCGTCGCACATGATCTCTAATAGAAGAGTCCAGTCTGGAGCTTGGACTATTGGAGCAGAGATCAATGCTTCTTTGAGCTTAAGAAATGCTTCGAGACACTCAGAGCCGAAGTTGAACTCGACCTCTTTGCACAGTAGGCGTGTCAGGGGCCTTGAAATTTTAGAGAAGTCCTTGATGAACCTTATGTAGAACCCAACATGACCCAGGAAGCTTTGAATATCCTTTACTGTCTTAGGGGGCTGCAGCTGAGCCATGACTTCAAGCTTTGCTTTGTCAACCTCAATACCTTTCTCAGATATCTTGTATCCCAACACTATCCCTTCTTAAACCATGAAGTGACATTTTTCCAGTTTAACACAAGGTTTGTCTCAACGCACCTGCTAAGCACCCTGCACAAATTTGATAAACAAGATGAGTCGGAAGAGCCATGGACAGAGAAATCGTACATGAATACCTCTACCACATCCACAATCAAATCTGAAAAAATAGAAGTGATACAATGCTGAAATGTAGCAGGAGCATTGCACAACCCAAACGGCATGCGTTTTTATGCAAAGGTGCCATAAGGGCAGGTAAATGTAGTTTTTTCCTGATCATCCGGGTGTATAAGGATCTGAAAGAACCCGCTATACCCGTCAAGGAAACAATAATACTTTTTACCAGAAAACCTTTCAACCATCTGATTAATAAACGCAAAGGGAAGTGGTCTTTCCTAGTGGATAAATTTAGCTTCCTATAGTCTATACACATCCTATGCCCTGTTATGGTTCTCGTGGGTATTTGTTCATCTTTATCGTTCTTAACTATAGTGATACCCCTCTTTTTAGGAACGCTATGCATAGGTGAAACCCACTTACTATCAGAAATCGGAAAGATAACATCATCGTCTAGCAACTTAAGTATTTCTTTTTTCACAACTTCTGTAAGGTTTGGGTTCAGTCTCCTCTGGGGCTCTACCCTAGAATGAGATTCATCCTCTAGGTGTATTCTATGGGTGAAAAAGTTTGGAGATATTCCTCTAATATCTTTAAGGTTGTATCCTATAGCCTTTCTAAAATGTTTAAGCTCAGTCAATAGCATGCTCAATTCATCATCACTCAAAGTATCATGGACAATTACAGGATAAGTAGAATTAGGGCCCAGAAAAACGTACCTTAAACCCACAGGAAGTGGTTTCATTTCCACTTCGGGTGGCTTGAGCTCAGACCAGTCATCAGTGACTGTTGTGCACTCGAGTACATGCAGCTCGAGTCTAGGGCTCAAGTCTGGCGTGGATGTAGTCGAGTGTAAACTCACTCCTTTACCCGTTGGACAGGTCTCATCTAATTCTTCAATCATTACTGAACTCTTGACGGGTCTGTGTGAATCTCGGAGTTTTCCATAGCACTCAGCTTCTATACTCAAATACCCCTTAGCAGCTGGCTTAGTCAATGCAACTTGTAGTTGATTATCTGCTGCCAACTCCTCTAGTAACTCATCAGCTAGAGCATCCATTTCATGAATTGAAAACACTTGACCCTCAATCATTGGTTTCTTAATCGCATCATTGATGTTGAACTTCATCTTAAGGTCCTGACCAAGATTCAACTCGATTACCCCATTTCTGACATCAATCAATGCTCCTACTGTGGCCAAGAAAGGTCTTCCAAACAACAGAGGATTTTTAGGCTCCTCTTCCATCTCCAAAACGACAAAATCTGTTGGTATCTCAACTCCTCTTACCTTCACAGAAAGGTCTTCCAAAATGCCATGAGGGATTCTCAGGAACCTATCTGCTAGAACCAACGAGATCTTGCAGGATTTGTAATCAACAAAGCCTAACTTCTTTGCTACTGAAAGTGGCATAAGACTGATTGAAGCACCAAGGTCACAGAGAGACTTGCTGAATGATAAGGGTCCAAGCGAGCATGGGATTGTAAAGGTTCCAGGATCACCAAGTTTTTTTGGTACAACCCTCCTTTGGATTATAACGCTAATATCATGCGTCAGTACCACCATACCCTTAACTTCTTGGGTCCTCTCCTTAACCACTTCTTTCAAAAATTTATGGTAGGGAGGCATCAGCATAAAAGCATCTAAGATGGGAATCTTGACCTCAATGTCTTTCATCTGCTTGTCAAAGAGGGCTTTATATTTCTCGGTCAGATCCTTCTTGAACCTTTGAGGAAATGGCAATTGGGGATTGTAATGTGGCAGAACAAAGGGTTTGTTCTTCTCTTGGGCTACTGTAGGTGGATTAGCATCTGGAGCGCTGGGTTTTGGAGTTGGTTGGTCTGTCGTGTCGAGCTTATCTTCAGGTATAGGTTTTTCAGTAGACTGCGACTTAGAAGCAACTCTAGATCGAGTCTCTGGTTCGAGTGGCAGGTCTGCAGTGAAATTTTGGTCTGATCCTCGATGAGAGAATCGTCCCCCTCCTGAACTTTACTGTCCTCAGTATCCTTAGCACTCTTCACTCGAATCAGCAACTCACGCCCACTTCTGAGAGTGATAGCTTTGGCGTGATACTCCTTTGGGTTGGGAACTGCTTTCCCTGGAAGTTGTCCAGTTGTCTTCACAGTAGAAGACGATGCTTGCTGACTCTCCACATACTTGAGTCTTGCGTTCAGTGTCTCAAATTGCAGTTGAGATCGTTGTGAGAGGCGTCAATCTTGGAGTGTACTTCTGCAAACTTATTTGCTACTTCAGTAGCAGATGCTTTATGTCCTCTAAGTATCTCTTGGAGCAAAGTCAAAACCTCTGGTGGTTGTGTAGTAGTTGTTGGAGCTTACGCTTCATACCCAGGTGGCACGGTTGGAGCTGGCTAGAAACTCTAGTGATATTGCTGCTTAGGGACAAAAGCTTTGGATTGAACGTTCTAGGGTTTGGGTGGGTAGACCTGGTCTTGGGGATTTGCTATGTTGTTACTCCTGTAGGAGTGGTTTGGGTGTTGCTTGTAGTTGTTGTACTGCTTGTAAGCCTGATAAACATGCATTTTATCCCATCATAGCTACATAATTCACATCTGTTTGCATTCATTCTCATTGCATATTCAGCATTCTAGAGTCCTATTATGATCATTTTTGCATACACATTGCATTTGGAGCGTCTCAGGTACTTTTGAGCATATTGGAGCATTCTGGAGTGAAATTGGCATAAAGACTGTAAGGATGAGCCTGAGACGAAGTGTCTGAGCTGAAAACCTTGGAAACTGAAGATTGCAACTCGTCAGTCAGACTCGTCCGTACCAGCGAGTGCAACAGAAAAACTAGGCCAGAATTGCAAAATCATGGAGCACTCAATATCCAACTTGTCAGTACCCTGCGAGTGCAGCCAAAATGAGCTAAGTTAAACATCAAAACTGAAGCATTCGCAGCCTCAACTCGCCTGGTAACACTAAAGCTGAGATTTTTGGAAGTGGCTGAAGCTGAATTCTGAACTCGCCACCCAACTCGCCAGTATCCTTGAGGCAGCATCAACCGACTTCATTATTTTGACCGACTTTGCCTGATGCTGACTCAGAGTAGGTTTTTCATGTTTGGGGATCTATAAATACCCCTTTAAGCAAAAAAATGCAGTAACCTAGTTTTTACTCTTTCTGGCATAGATCTGAAATAATTTTTCATTACCTTTGTGATTGTTCTTCACTTCTTTCATGAAATCCTTTGATCTTTGTTGAATCTCAATTTTGGTTAGTTTAATCTCGTTTTTAGCTTCGTTTTAATCTTTCATTGTGCCTTTCGTTTCTATGCTTGAGTTTGTGCTTCTCACCATGCTTAGTGAGTAGTTTTCTTAGGGTTTTGTGAGGATATAGAGTAGATCTGGTCCAGCCATGGTGTTTCATTCTTGTTTGCTTGAATATTGTCATAGGTCTTGCTAGATTGAATGATCTTAATGCTTGTTTCAACCTGATCACTTAAAATTTGATTTGCAGCTGTTATGCCTGAAAGGTGCTTGGTCATTCATAGCGTCAGTTGGTTGTGTAGGATTGTTTCTTCGTGCTAGTCTGAGCGTGTAATTACCAACAAATTTGGGTTAGGTCACGCTCAGGCTGAGATTTCTTAACTATGAGAATGACTTGATTGTTTGATATTTGAATCCTTAGCCATAGACTTGCTTAATAGGTTGCTAGATGAGATCAGAAACCCATGGTTAAGCTTAGATCATTGACTCCACTCTCCTCATGAACCCATTTTTATCATTTATTGCTTCCAGTTCGTTGCTCTGTTTTGTTTTAATTACTCTGTTCTTAGCACTCTGTTTTTAGCTTTCTGCTAGTCTTCATACTCTGTTTTTCAGTACCCCTCAGGATTGAAACTCTGTATTTCATTCTGATAGTTGATTGTGACAGAATCACCACCATTGCTTGATTTCGCTTGAATCAGAATAGCACCCCATACCCTTAGTGATAGCAACACACTTTGGTTCGATACCTATTGTATTAAAATAGATTTGATTACGTCATGCCAAAAAAACCTTCGTTAATAAACCCCCACCTTGATTATGCAAATAATTGATCTCCTCAACATGATCATCCTCCTTGTCCGGAATTTGTTTATCCCCAGTCATGAAGTGGACATGTTTTTTTGTACATGCAGCAGCTTGTCAATTTTCTTACTCAGGGCCTTGAGCTCCTTCCTACTGACTGTATTCGTATCTACTATACCACGCAAGGTCCTATCGTAGTCCTCATTATACTACCCATCTGCCTATACCATATTCTCTACTAACTCCCAACCTTCATCCACGTCCTTGTTGAGGAAATTGCCATTGCTGGCTGTGTCCAAAAGCCTTCGGATGTTAGGGTGAACACCTCTGTTGAGGTTGTTAAGAAGAGTCTCAGTGGTGTAACCATGATGGGGGCATTACGATTCATAAGTCTTGTATCGCTCCCAGGCTTCAGCAAAAGTTTCAGAATTCTACTGCGCAAAGCTTGAGATAGCACTCCTCAGCTTTGCGGTCGGAGAGTTCAAGAAGAAATTGCTAAGAAAAGCAGTCTTGCAGTCATTCCAAGAAGTGATAGATCTTTACAGTAAATGCTTCTCCCAAAGACGGGCTTTGTCTCCTAGAGAAAATGGAAACAACCTCAGTTTAAATGCATCCTCACTGACTCCATTGAGCCTTTGTAGTCTACAAATGCGCTCGAACTCGTCCAAGTGATCAAGAGGGTCTTCAGAGGGTAGTCCATGAAATTGCCTATTTTAGATCATGGAGATGAGACTGCTCTTAATCTTGAAGTTGTTGTTCGGGATAGCTGGAGGCATGATCCCATGTCTCTGGGTATGCGTGCTTGGTGCATCTCCAGTGCCGATTATTCGTGGCTTGCTCTGCCAAGGTCCATCCATAGGAGGTTGGTCTATGTTCAGAGGAAGTTGGTTTGTGTTCGAGTCTGTTGGCGGATCCATTTCAATTGGATCCTCTGGTGCACTGTGGAGTTGGTTTTTCTACACTCTCAACTCGCGTGGAAACTGGTCAATGTTGTCGAGAGGTTGGAGAAAGTTATGACTCCCCTGTGAACGTGTCTGCATACAATATGTGAACTCAACTCGAACAGTAGAGTCTAGCTGACTTACTGAAGGTCGAAATCACCTGAAACCGAACACCAAAAAACAGTACCATAAGTGAGTAAGAAACAAGAAATAAAAAGAACTTGAGCTTAGAAAGTTAACAATCCTAAATGTAACTAACAGAAATCCATTTGGCAATGGCACCAATTTGATAACAAGATTTTACTCAAGTTTTCAAATCCTATTACACTAAGGTGTCGATGTAGTATAATAGGTGTCAATCCAACTAGGAATATAGTTATCACTCAGAATGCAGCTAACTATTCTAATCCAAGCCAATCAAAGTGTGGTTTTATCTAACAACCTAAGACAAACTTAAAATAAGAGTAAACCAAGCAATTAGCAATAATGAAATTAAACGAAGCAGTAAACAGTAGAGTGAAAAGTGAATTTAACGCAGGGTGTGAAAACAGGTTCATGAGGAGTGAGTATCACGGATCAGTGTGACTCTTAGATTAACTAGGCGCTTGACAACACTCAATAGAGCTAATCTCTAGGCAGCGAGAACAATAGCAATGAATCTACTCTCGTGGTAAACAGACTCGATCAGACTATTAATAGACCCTATCGCCATAGACATTTGATAATCTAACCGGAATGAACGACCAACTCACTTAGAGCCGATTCACACCTTAGACATTCGATCCCTCGAGCTAAGCATGTGAATCTCTGAAGTGGTTCAGTCAGACGCTTTACCAGACACCTATCGGGTGCTAGAGCGTCTCAGAACAAGCTCCAGTTGATCAGAATAAAGCTAGTGATGATTACACCAAGTCAGAAAAGACCTAAATAATTCTAACCTCAAGTAACCTAGAAAACCTAAGCTCTACGCTGACCTAACTCATCCTCAAGAGCCCTAGGTGACTACTCAGAACTCATTAATTCAACAGCAAGCGTGAAATCAATATTAGATTGCATTAACAAAGAACTCGAATAAGATATGAAATCAACACTAAGCGTAAAACTAATTTTGCAAAAAAATAAACTCCAAAACTGAAGGTTTTGTTATGGGATTACAAAAGGTAAAAAAGTCTGCGTGCACGAAAAGTAGTAAAAACTAAGGTCTCTCTCGAAATAGGACAAAAATAAGAAATATATAGTAAACTTAGCACAACCCTAAGTTGAATTCGGCCTAGTAGGAAAAGCCTAGAGTGCTGTGATCTTGAAATCAGGCTCGATCTAGACGCTAAACAGGCCCATCAGAAGAAAGCTTGTGACCCAAGGCGTAGCTCAATCGAACTGCAGTGGAAACGACAACCATGCGTGTGTTCGACGCTCCATGACTGGTCCGAGTGCATCTCGAGTCTAGCATAGCTCGATCCGCATCAGGAGTGTGACTCGATCCGCGTCTGGAGTGTGACTCGACCCGCCTATATATCATAATGTATGCGGAAAATAGCTAAATGAAATTCCTTAAATATGTTAAAAACCATATATATCACAATGTCCTAGCTGCCGCTGAAAGTGCAAGTCTACAAATTGTGTCCCTCACTCATTTATATTACCACACATCTACTTTATATGACGCATACGATAAATGTGTTAAGCCTCGAGATGCTGCTACTCCTGTCCCTGATTCAGTGGCTAGTAAGGTATGTAACCCTGACATTCGAAAACAAGCAGTGAAACCAAATTACTCAAGAATGAAGAGCGTTCTAGAGGTTGTAGCTGAGTCTAAACGACCAAGGAAGGCGTACACTTGTACAAAATGTTATCAGAGAGGCCATAATTCTCAGACTTGCCCATCTTAGA
Organism: Lepidium africanum; assembly: GCA_900406405.1. Classification (NCBI taxonomy): domain Eukaryota; kingdom Viridiplantae; phylum Streptophyta; class Magnoliopsida; order Brassicales; family Brassicaceae; genus Lepidium; species Lepidium africanum. Next base: position 17,717 of record OVAX01002445.1, read on the forward strand.
CTCAGACTTAGACTTGATAATTGTGTTAATGTGTATGCCATATGGACCTACAGTGGGTGTTGTTACACCTACATTGCATACTATTAAACCTACATTGCTTGCTGTTAAACCTACTTTACATTGCATGCTGTTAAACCTACAATGCTTGCTTTTAAACCTACATTGCATTGCATTCTCTGTTGTTGTTAACTGGTTTGTTAAAGACAAAGTAATTAGATAAACCTACGAAGGTACGATTGTTGTTTACAAAAGAAATAGGTTAATATACATTAAACCTACAAAGGCGTTCAAATTGAAACATACATTGCTTGCCTTTGTAGGATTACCGTAAACCTACAAAATAAGAAAAAAAATCTACTAACTTCAAACCTTCAGATCATTTTAACCTACATACATACATAGTTCCCTAAGTTAATTGATTGAAAACCTGCTACTCTCATGGTTAACTATCAGTGACGAATGGCATCTTATCAGCTCGTGGGTTGGGATCGCTCATGATTACTTCACAATCCGCGGGTGGCTCATCCATTACCTCGGCCGCATACTTCATCCGAAGGAATGGAATCATGCTATCGCTCAAACCCTCAAAATTCACACATAGGGCCAAGCATTCAACAAACTTAAGAGCGAATACCCCACAATCGCCACCGCGGCTTTGTTGTGGAGTTGCTTTCAAGTTGTTCCTAGACGTCTTGAAAGTTGTTCCTATAATCCTTCTTTTCTCTTCCGGAGGTAACATTTGCTTGATCAACAATGGGATCATCCGTGAAAAGGCTTTGCTGCGTCCTACTATTACCTGGTTAGTCGTCACCGACATGTAGGAATCAAAGATTCTAATCTTACTCTTTACTAAGTCCACCTCCAAGGCCACCCAATGTGCTTCCCCAACGTTGTGTACTATTTACACCCAATCAACATTAGTTAGCCATTTCCTCCCAATGGCATACATACCATCGTCTCCTTGGTACATGTCCACAAACGCATCACTAAATTTGTAGTCCTTTCCCTTGCAGCGAAGGAAGTCGTTCTCGTACTCTGAAGCCTACATTGTGGAGAACTCTGGATCAACAAAAGCAATGTGCCGACTTCTGAACGGTGTTACCGTCTGGGAATGTTTTCTCTTAAACATGAGCTTAACAGCAACCATATGCTGAAATAAATATTAAAATCATAAGTTTACATGAAGGGGAAAAGACCTACAATGAAGGGAATCAAACCTACAATGAAAGGCAACAAATCTACAATGAAAGGCAAAAAATCTACAATGAAGGGAAACAAACCTACAATGAAGGGAATTAAACATACAATGAAACGCAACAAACCTATGATGGAAACAAACCTACAATGAAGGCTTCAAACCTACAATGCAGGACTACAAACCTACAATGAACGGAAATAAACCTACAATGAAAAGAAACAAACATACAATGAAGGCAACCAACCTACAGTGAAAGGCAACAAACCTACAATGAAAGGCAAAAAACCTACAATGAAATGCAACAAACCTACAATGATCAGAAACAAACCTACAATGAAAGGAAACAAACCTACAATGAAGGCAACCAACCTACAGTGAAAGGCAACAAATCTACAATGAAAGGCAAAAAACCTACAATGAAGGGAATTGAACCTCCAATGAAACACAACAAACCTACAATGAAAGGAAACAAACCTACAATGCAGGGAAAAAACCTACAATGAAGGACTTCAAACCTACATAAAAGACTACAAACCTACATAACAAGAAACTACTAACCTACATAACAAGAAACTACAAACCTACATAACAAGAAACTTCAAATTTACATGTTTGTTGAAAACCTACATAAAAGATTTCAAACCTACATAAAAGATTTCGAACCTACATAAAAAGAAACTTCAAACCTACATAAAAGGAAACTTCAAACCTACATAACAAGAAACTTCAAACCTACATAGGTTTGTCGAAACCTACATAGGTTTGTCGAAACCTACATAGGTTTGTCGAAACCTACAAAGGAATTATAGCTAACCACATATACAACAGACCCTTATCCTCGTTCAAAACATACACACCTATTGTATTTAAACCTACACAACAAAGCAACAAAGCAGTTACTATACCCAAAAACCCAAAAATCGCATCTACTAACCAAATTTCTCGATTGAACCCTAACTTCCTTCGAAATTCCAAACCTAGAATCATGCAAACCCAACGAAATCGAACTAATATCAGTAATTTCAAGCCAACATACTCTAATATCAACGAAATCAAACAAACAAAACCAGAGATTGCGACCTTACCTTTTCAGATGATGAAATGTAGGTCGAAAACAGAGAAGAAGAAGAAACTCGAAGATGAAGAACGAAGAGGAAGAAGAATCTTGAAGATGAAGAAGGAAGAGGAAGAAGAAAGTCGAAGATGAAGAAGGAAGAGGAAGAACGAAGAAGATGAAAAAGAAGAGAAGTTAGGTTTTAAAAGATTTTGGCAATTTGATTTTTGACTTTTGAGTTATGAACCGTCTCTCGACGGTTTTCAAGTTTTGAGACTTTTTTTTTAACGAAAAATAAAAATAAATCAGTAATAGCATTCTTATAATAAAATTCAAACCTTCAGAAATACATGTAATTTCCTCACCTCTGTTACTGTTTGCAGATTCTAGAAAACTAGTTTTGTAATTAAGTCATCTTTGTGGATTAGTCTAGTAATTATCTTAAAAATAAATTATAATGACATTCTCGTAATAAACTTATGACCCTAAAAATTAAATGTAATTTTCTCACTTCAGTTACTGTTTACAGTTTCAAAAAAGCTATTCTAGTAATTGTTTCTTCGTATTATTGTATCGACTAAAGTTTTATAAATTTGTTCTCCCAAAACAAATTCCATTTATTACTATTTCTATGAGTAAAGAATAATAAAGAGTTGTAACTTGCTGCTTCGGATTTCTACTCTAAAAACCAATATTAATTTAATGATCTTGTTTAATAAATTTTAGTGTATTAATGTTTCTTATCAAGGATGGAGTCTTGGGAAACCGAAGCAAAAGAGTAAGTTTGACCATCCAGAGTATGCTCTATTTATATAACCTAACAATTGTTTCAGGGAGAACAATTCAACAGTCAATCAGTTCAAATCCAAAATAAACTTAAGAAAATGGCTACCAACAAAGAGCTCTTCGTGGGTGGACTTGCAAGATTTTTGAAAGAACAACAACAAGTCGACGTACGACTAAAGGCAGGGGACAGTGATGAATCTATCTTTGCTAATAAGCTTATTCTGCTATGTTCCTTCTTTCTTTATATCTTTGTTTAGTTATTACGTTCTTAATTGACATAAAATGTTAATAGTCTGCAAGATCTGAGGTGTTTAAGAAGATGATGGAATCAGACGACATCAAAGCTTCGACTAAACTAGAGATAATCACTCTTTCTGAACTGAAACACACAGAGTTAGAGGCTTTACTTGAGTTCATCTACAGTGACGGCTCTATACTCTCTGAGAAAGGAAAGCAACATGTTATGTCACTCTATGTTGCAGCAGACAAGTATGAGATACCACTTCTACGTGACCTATGTAGAATCCATCTTATAGAGTCCCTTAACTCTTTTAACGCTTTTAACATTCTTGACCTCGCCCAAATCCCATTTGACAAAGCCCTCAATGATGCTGCTTTTGGTAATATCAACATAAAAACAGTTTCTAGCTCTCCTGAATGTAAGGTTTTTGTTGTCAATTACCCAAACCTAATCGTGGAGATAGTGAAGAGTTATCCGACCACTACGCCGACTGTTACGCCCAAAGTATGTCCTACATGTCGAGACTATTGTCGGTACTGTTAGGGTTATTGATAGTATGTGAATGACCACTGGTTTAGCTATTGTTATTTGTCATGGGGTTGACAACTTCCTTTGTTTTTGTCAAGCTTGAAAAATCTTTTAATTAAAAACTTTATTGTAGTTTGCAACTAATAAAGTATCTTTCACATAGATGGAAATAACAAAAATAAAAGATCAGAGTTTATTCTCGCGAACCGTCGAACCCCTAACACCATGGTTTTTTTTGGTATTATCCTAAGAGATAATTACTAGAATAATGTTAGAATATAGCCTCGTGCGATGCACGGGTTTTATTTTCAAATTTTAGTCTTTATTATATCTTCGTTTTTTGAATCATAAAGCAGAAACTCTTGTCCGATGTGCAAGAAACTCTTCTTAATATAATAAGATTTTTTTTTATTTTTTTTTAATATATCATCAAAATTTTTATAATCGTTAGATTTGACACGTGGAAGAATCCAATTAATTAGTAACTTTGAGAAATCTTACTTTATATAATAAGATATTACATGCTGAGTGTCGACTAATCTCTATATAGATAATTATCTATATATAATATTTATTTTATATGTAAGATATTTGTAATTATTTTATTGAATTTTGTTTTCCTTTTAGAATATTAACAACATTATTATTTTTAGATTATGATATAATTAATTATTTACTATTCCATTTTATGTTATGATTCGGTTCTTTCATATAATAGGATTTCAAATAGATATAAATATTTTGTGTCATAGTTATGATTACCTTTTTTTTTTTAACTATATCACCAAAATTTTTATGATCGTTGGATTTGACACGTGGAAAATCCTGTTAAATACTAATTTTGAGAAACCCTTTTTTATATAATAAGATTCAGTTCCTTCATATAATAGGATTTCAAATAGATAATAAATATTTTGTGATATAGTTATGATTATCTTTTTTTTAATTGTTTTTAATATATTACTGAAAATTTTATGATCGTTGGATTTGACATGTGGAAGAATGTTAATTACTAACTTTGAGAAACCCTTCTTTATATAATAAGATTACTTTAAATATATCACCGAAAATTTTATGATCCTTGGATTTGACATGTGGAAGAATCCTGTTAAATACTAACTTTGAGAAACCCTTCTTTATATAATAATATTCAATTCTTTCATATAATAGGATTTTGAATAGATAATAAATATGTTGTGATATAGTTATGATTTTTTTTAATTGTTTAAATATATCATAAATATGATTTTTTTTTTGATTGTTTTAAATATATCACCAAAAATTTTATGATCGTTGGATTTGACATGTGTAAAAATCATGTTAATTACTAACTTTGAGAAACCTTTCTTTATATAATATGATTACTAGAATAATGCTCTATAACGTGAAGATTAAAATTTATGGGTAAAAAGACATAAAACCCTAATATTCAGTTTTAGTACACTGAAAGAAAAATTAATTACTTCTTAACATAAGGTAACAAAAGAAGGTAAAAAAATTTTAGGATTACAGAAAAAAAATTCATACTGCTTAGTTCAAAAAATGATTTTCTCAGGAATCTAGGGTTACGAAGTCGATTCTCTCGACAGAAAAAAAAAGTCGATTCTCTCTCACGAAGGCTCTCGGATTCTCTCTCACGAAGGCGATTCTTTAAGCTTGAACTGAGTATTTGTTCTTTGTGGATCTCTGAAACTATATAGCTTGTAGTTGCAAATTGATTTTGCTAATCAAATTATGAAGAAAATTAGTTCCTTAAACTTTGATTGATGATATTCACTTTGAGATATTCACGTCATGTTTATTTTGGTTCTAGAGTTTTGAGTCATGAATATTAGCTTTTTCCTCTGAATAATGAAATACTCAGATTTGTAGAAGCATGAATAGTTGGAGCCTCTGATTCCAGTAGTGAGAATTGTATTGGTTGGTGTATTTAAAATGATTGTTGTATTGATTCTTTGTTCTAAAACTTAGCAAGGTTTAGCTAATTATGAAACTTAAGTTTGAGTGAACAATCATACTTTGGTCTTGGTGATTTGAGTCAACGTAAGTTTGTGATTTTGTAGTGAACAATTTATATTATAGATGTAGAATATTGTCTTCTAGATGGTCCATGCCTCGAGGTTTGGGACATCATTAATTAGTTAATTATATGATTTCAGTCATTGACTTATGACTTGTAGCTCTCTGTTAAGTCTTGACAATTTCACATGTTATTAGTGTTTGCACACATTAGTTCGTCTTGACTATAGTTCACGGGCTTCCTTTTGTGGCTTATTTATGCAGCTGAGATGATTCGAAGACAAGCTCTATTCCCTGGTGATTCTGAGTTTCAGCAACTGCTTCATATTTTCAGGTATATGCTTCTTGTTTCACCAATCTGAATTTCATTCATTTGTAATCTTGATGCAGAACTGATTTAGGATCATAGGGGTACTCTGTCACCAACGTAATATATGCTTAATCATGAGTTTCGTTTTGGCTTGTTGAGATTGCTAGGAACACCAACTGAGCAGCAATGGCTCGGTGTAATGGCTCTGCGTGACTGGCATGTCTATCCAAAGTGGGAGTCGCAAGACTTATCACGTGCTGTTCCATTTCTTTCCCCCGAAGGAGTTGATCTTCTCACGGTAATGCTCCATCCTAATTGATTAGCCATGGTTACAGAAAACTAATAAATCTAAGAACAAGAAGGCTGAAAAGAGTCACGAAAAAAATAGATCTTTTCCTTTTGTAGAACTCACCTAGGTAGTCGATTAACTAAGCAAAGTTTGTGGTTTGTGGGTTAGTTCTATACATATAGTTATACAGTATCTTGTTGTGGTTTCTATGAGTTAACATATGAAACCTACTTGCAGATGTAACATTAAAGATATCTTAGCTAAGGAATCAGTTGGAAACCAGCATGATTTTAATTTCTTACTTACATTTTGGCATTAAAAATCATCATAAACGAAAGGACTCGGCAGTCTCTATCAAATGTTTTCTTGTTAATATATTGGTCATTTGATTTTCATTTGCTTTCTTGTTAAACGTCTAAGTATTATTCAAATGTTTTCTATTATTTATTCATTTGAAGATATTTATTCATTTGATGTATCAGCTCTTGTTTGAGAAGGTTTTGTTTAATATATATAATAATTCATTGACATCATAGTCCATTATATTAAGGACGTGGATATATATATGGTGATGGAGAGGAAGTGGAAATCGACCACACTGATTTCTGGACAGCAATGAATATATATCCAGGTTAGTAGCTTCTGTTTTTTACAATTTCATTACATGTTTAGAGAAAAATCTAGACATGTATAAATTTTATATTCTCTGGTCAAGAAAATAGTTTCTAGCTGAGTACACTTGTTTGTTATTTAAGTTGGAACTTTTGGTTTACTGTGTAGAATACATTTACTTACTAAAGCTCCACGTAAGTAAACAAGTCTTCTTGTATTTTCTGATATTATAATTCATCAATTTTGTATTAATCAGGTGAAGGTCCTACTTGGTATTAGCTGCAAAAAGTACTTTCAAGATGTCGGTTGTGGTCATTTGCAAGAAGAAAGATGATTGCATCGCTCCTAATTTTGCATATTGCTGTGTATGGTTGGATGCAGAGAGGTTTGAGAATTACCATTTCAAGATAATCGACAAATTAACGTAGAGAAAGTCAGAAATACTAAGAGAAGCAGTATGAGAGGAACAATTAACGTAGTGAATCTGCTTTGTCTTTTGATGTCATCTAAACAAGACCCTCGAAATGTTTGACCCATATTTTATATTAACATTGTTTGATTTTATCTTAAAAGGGATTTTGTTCTTCTCGTTGTTTTGGATAAATGTTCTTTGCATTTACTTATGCAATGAAATATTGATTTAACTTGAAAAGGTTCTCTTCTGATCAAGCTTAAGAACAGATTCTAGATTAAATCTCTAACTGGTTTTGAACACTTAAGTTTTAGGTCATTCTTTATGGTCTTGCAAAGATGCAGACTTATATATTTTGTATTAAACACTCAAGTTTTTGTAAATTTTGGATCTAAATATACAATGTTGAGAATCTCACATGGTAACCAAACTGTTTTTCTCCAATCTTTCTTGTCTCTTGTTGGTTTTATGATTTTCCATGTCTTTTTGGTGTTGAAAAAGACTTTTCTATTGTTCTTTAGTCCCCAAAAGAAGTTATGGTCATTGAACTTTTGGTTTCAGTAGTTTGAGTTGGAGTATTGGGCGCTAAAACTGTCTCCTCAACCCAAAATCATCATGCACCATTCCAAGGAAATTGACATATTGAGTCTTTTGAGAATCTTTAAGTATTTTACAACACTTCAATTTGTCCATGTAGAAAAACTATCTATTATTCTCAAATCTCCAACTCCACACACTAAAACAATATGATCCATTAATAAATGATGAGAAATTAAAAAAAAAAAAAATTTGAAAGAAGGAAATCGTGATATACAGGTAGGAGGCGCCGTCTGGAGAAGAAGATGCAAGCGTCATTAATTCAAGGGCAATATTGTCATTTATAATTCTAGGTTAAAATCGTAAAATAAATCTACGGTAATAAAACTAAATCTACAACACTACATATAAACATTTACGTATAAAAATCTACGACACTAGAATAATAAATCTACCTACAAAAAAAACTTTGCTACACTGAGTATAAAATCTACGGGAACAAATCTACCAATTGCAAAACAAATCTTCAACATATGGAAACAAATCTACGAATTGATAATAAATCTATGACTCAAATATATACCTGCAACACTACAAAATAAATCTGCGAAAAGCAACTCTGCCAATTGGAAACAAATTGGCAACATTGAACATAAAATCTACTAAATGAAAATAAATCTGCCAACCGAAAACAAATCAGCAACACATAACATAAAATCTGCAAAAAAAAATCTGCGACCAAATTTAAATCAATCGATAGGAAAAAATCTACAACACTAGATAAAACAAATCTACAAAACAGTAAAATTAATCTGCAAAAGATAAATCTACTGCACTATCAAAATAAATCTGTCAAAACAGAATAACTCTACATAAAGTAAAACATATTTGCCGAGTAATATTAAATCTACCATGTACTGTAGATTTATTTTCCGTAGATTTATTTTTCATCGCCGCAAATTTCATTAATGGCATTTTCGTAATTTGGTTTTTTACAAAGCAAAAAAAAAGACAAACTTCAGCATTATTTTAGTAATTTTGAAATATGAGCATTATTCTAATAATTTTACAATTTTCTAGCATTATTCTAGCAAATCACTCTTATCCTAATACCATAGTTATTAGCTGGATCATCAATATTACATAGGGTCTAAATGGTAACAGCTGAATCTGACTAAATCTAGCTGAATGTTTAATCTGACTGAATTCTTGTTTTATTTTTCAGCGGAATCTGGCTGAATAAGTCAAAATCAAATGGTAACAGTGGAATATGGCTAAATTTGATGGAATTTAAAATATTATTTTAGTAAGAAAATAAATAATATTATGCCTTAGAAAATAGTCGAATGGAACCTAGATCCATATACCTAAAAAATCAAATGTGAACTTGATTATACCAAAATCTAAAAGAGTATCCAAAATACATGAAATATATTTATATACCTTAAATAATTTTTATTATTAAAAATTAATGTTTAAATATTCAAAATTATTATTATTCAAATCTTTATTCTAATTGTGAATTTTTTTAGATTATTATTACGAAATCTTAATTCATTTTGATTTTGAAAAAATGCATAAAATCGAATATGATCAAAACTGAATAATTTACATGAAATTTGGATCTTTAACAAACTACCATAATCAGACCATATGCAATCTAGCATAGCTCAATCTAGAAAATATGTTTGAATAAGTGTTAATTGAGTGAAATCGAAAACTTGGAAACTTAAAAAATATTATTAGAATCTACACAAGTCTTGAATGTTCATATTAACGACAGGATACACAACTTAGTTTATTCTTTATAATTAATTATATATGATTTAAATATTAGTTAAAATTTTAAATAATAAAAAATGTTGTGAAATTGTGAAATTATTGTATGTGCAAATGGTAACAGCTGAATTGAAGAATGAGCTGAATTCAGTTGAATGGGCTGAATTGATGTTACCATTTGATACCATATTATAAAATGATATCAAATATATATGATAAATTCTTGAATTAGGCGTCTAAGCTACAAATTATTATTCAAAAATGTGTACAATTGATCTATGAATTGTCTACATATATAAGCCAAGACGTTTTAAAGTTAATGTTAAACTATAAAAAAATTGTGTCTTTATACGGGATTTCTCCTTCCCAATTTGTCATGTCTCCTACCCACTCACCACTTTTTCCTATATCCAAACAATCTTTTTCCAACCACAATTGTATTACATTTAGCAGTATTCACATTTTACCCAGCTCTTTAATCATTTTCGTTTACAAATAGATCATTGAGTAGTCATTTTTTACTCTTATCTACTTCTAAAATTAATCTCTTAAATTGTTAACAAGTTTCTAAGAAAGTTTTTCCGATTTGGAAGCTGGCAAAATTTTACAACATGTAGTTGAAAGATTATTGCGATTTTTGGAAACATGAAACACTAAGAAAAGTAATGATATGTTATTTGATGAAAAAACATTGTGAATTTTCCAATTTTATGTACTACCAACTACTCAATTTAAAAGTTAATAATATTATTTCCTTTTTTCATAGTCAATCTTCATGCAAGGCTCCAATAATATTCATTAACTAAATGTATTCAAAGATCATTTGATATAAAAAAACAATTAATATCACTTGATATAAAAACAATTTGGCTCATACGTAACCAAAAAAAAAAAGCAACTAGTATTATTTAAAGCATAATAAATATACCAACTATAAAATTATAACAACATAAATATTGTACTCTCATAAAGAAATGACAACAATATATAAAAATAATTAACATTTTACCAAAAAAGCCAATATATAAAAAAAAAATTATCAGAAAAACAATATATCCAGACATGGCCAGACTTTTTTTGGTGCACCAACATGGGCAGACTTGATATCTTTTTTGATTTTGTATTTCGTGTACAAAACAATGTGAAAGCGTCTTGAAGGTTGTTGGAGAATCAACAGAATTACATACACCCAACGCACCACTTTATTCAAACAAACATCTTAGCACGTTCTTGAAGAATGCATTTGAAAGTGCCAAACACGAACCCAACTTGGAAAGACAATAGTGACAATATCATATTTTAAGACAAGACAAACGAGTATATAATGGGTCTTCATGTACAGAAGAATACCATAAACGGAAATAAAAACAGTAGCAACGGTAATGAGATCCTCAAGAACCATGGGATTAGAGCACTGCTTAGTGTATGTCGTGGTCTTGAGTGCCATCGCAGCAACCGTGACAGCGTACCCTTACTCATCCCCTAAAACACCACAATATGATTCTCCGGCCTATAAACACAAATCACCTCATCCACCCAAAAAGAATTCTCAATACTATTCTCCGTCACCTAAGGTAGATTACAAGTCACCACCATCATCATACGTCTACAACTCCCCACCACCACCATCGTATTCTCCTTCTCCCAAGGTTGACTACAAGTCTCCACCACCACCATACGTCTACAGCTCCCCACCACCACCTTACTACTCTCCTTCTCCTAAGGTTGACTACAAGTCTCCACCACCACCATACGTCTACAGCTCGCCGCCACCACCATACTACTCTCCTTCTCCCAAGGTTGACTACAAGTCTCCACCACCCCCATACGTCTACAGCTCCCCGCCACCACCTTACTACTCTCCTACACCAAAGGTTGACTACAAGTCTCCACCACCCCCATACG
>OVAX01002446.1:0-29381 GCA_900406405.1 Lepidium africanum
ATCATAAATTATAAAATTTATAACTTTCAAAAGATTAATCTAAAAATGGTCTCAATTTATCATTTTAAAATAATTTTAACAATTAAAAATAATATAAATTAATTATATTAATTTATGGATAAATTAATACCTTTCTAAATTAATAATTTTTCAAAATCCCAACATTATTAATTTATAGAGGTTTTAGAGTATAGTATATCAGTTATTCTTTCCTTTTATATTACATATAAATTACTCTAATCATTAGTTTTGTAATTATGATAATCAGGGTCACGTGATAATTCTTTGTTATTTAAATTTTATAATTACGTTTGTATAGCGTTTATTTTTTTATAAATATTTGATAGTTGTATATTAAAAAATAAAATAAAAATTACAAAATATTTTTAAAACCCTAAAACAAATATGTATATTGTTAGCTTATGATAAATGTTATAATATGTTATTTAATGGTGTGTTTTAAACGCTATGTATGCCACAAGTATAATAAGATCACTATATATTATAGTGTTTTTTTGTTTGCTATTATATCGTATTCTTTAATAGCGTTATCTCATTGATATAATATAGTATTTTATGACACAAATTAAACGCTCTTTTATATTTTATAGTGGCAATATTGTGTGTTGTAAAATAGTTTTATATAGTGATACTCCCGTGTTGTGATGTATTGCGATTTTATCGGTTTTTAAATCATGTTTTCTATGGTGTTTTTGAGTCTTTTGTAGTCTTTTAGTGTCTTTTCAGGTCCAAAACGAGTTAGCATGGAAATGGGCATTCAAAACATGTATTGGAGCAAAAAGGATCAAATCTGGTAGTTTTAGGAGCTACATCGATCTGTCTCCACCTAGATCGATCGATCCATCTTTCACCAGAAAATGCGTACGATTGATGGCTTGACCAGCCGCCTCATCTGGTCGTTCCGACCCGATGACCAATCGATTCACCTCTAAACCGATCGGTCTAGCATTTAAGAAGAATCTATGCACGATCTAAAGAACAACCAACGTCATCCAAGACCGACCATCTACAGTGGACTGATCGATATGCTTTCAGAACGATTAATTTAGTGTCCTGCGCGTGAAAAACCAGAAAATTTTATTTTTATGCCCGGTTTAACTTATTTTGTACCATACTCGATTTTTGGTTATATTTATTAGGTTTTTCACAACTTTGAGAGACACTTTCATTTCATTCAGCCACTTTTTCTATTATTCTGGTAAGATTTAGGGAGTAGATTTTTGACACTATAACTTTTTTGGAGAAGAATTCTGAACCCTCTTGATTAGTTTCAATTGTAATTCAATCATGTTTTCTTTTATATTTGTTTCCTTGCTTCTATCAATTATGTATGCGTAGTTCCTTAATCAAGTTTAGAGTTTTCTAGAGATTTAGGGAATCAATGAATTAGGAACAAATAAGACTTTATTTTAAAATGTTCTTCATATTGATATGTCTGCATTTTAGTTCATTTTAGGTTCATAAATCATTATGTTTTGCATCCATGTTCATTTTAGGTTCATAAATCATTATGTTTTGCATCCATGTTCTTTGCATTTACATCATTTTAGAGTCCTTTAGGTTTGCATTGCACATCTTGCACTTGCACTGCGTTTGAGTGACTTCAGGTACATGGTTGGAGCATTTTGGAGTGTTTTGGGCATAAGACATGAGACTCGGATGGGAATAAAGTCTTGGACCAGAAGGAGCTTGGAATTGAAGGATTTACCTCACTCGCTAGTGCTACTCACCATACACTGCGAGTGGAACATTGCTCATGTCCTGTAGAGAAGCCTCGTGACCCAGACTCATTGCATGTATGCGAGTGAAGTGAAGCTGTACATGACTTGATCAAGAAGAACACCACTCACCTGGTGGACTCGCCAACATGTCTGTGAGTGGACCTGATCCGAACTCCCAGACACATGACTCGCCCACTTCACTTGCTGTTCACCTGCGAGGCACCTATTTTGTTGACTTTTATTCTGCGCATTGACCACCCTAGGTTTAATGTAAGGGGGCTATAAATACCCCTTTAGCCCCCAATAACAACTATTCTCATTTTTGCTCTTTTAAGTTAGGATTAAATAGCTACTTTTCTCTCTTGTTCTTAGATCTCTTTCTCCTTTTGAGTAAGATCTTGGATAATGAATTAAGTTGCTATTTATGGTTATTTAATGAAGTTTGCTTCGTTTTTCATGCTTAATCTATTCATGTCTTCATCTTTTTAATTTCTGGGTTTATGAATATTATCATGATTTATGAGTAAGATCCATTAGGGTTAGTGAGGAAATGAGGTAGATTGAGATTTGATCATGGTTTTCTCTCTTGTTTAGGTTAGTATTGCTTCAGATCTTGCTAAATTAGATGTGTTTAATGCTTATCTCAACCAGATCACTTGGGATCTGATCCAAAGCATAAAATGCTCACCAAGTGTTTATTAAAATGCCTGTTTGATTCTAAGCTAGGACTGATGACTCTATCCCAAGAGATTGGAGTTCAGAGTAGTTAGTTTGCATATTATAGATTGTTATTAATGCCAATCTGGTTTATGATCACCAAGAGATTTGGGTTTGATCAATCTTAGATCGAGTATTCAATGTCTATGAGAATGGCTTGATTGTTTGATTTAATGTTTCTATTGCACAAGATCATCTTGTTAGGTTGCTGAACAAGAGCTGAGAACCATGATTAGGCTAAAATCAATTATCCCACTCTCCTCATGTACCTACCCTTCCTTCATTTTTATTTGCACTTGTTATCTTGCTATTTCTCTATTTTGCATTGCTCTGTTTTTAATATTATGCTTTGTTTCTTTGATTGCTTATCTTATTGAGTTTCGAATCACATATCTGATAATTGGCTTGAACTAGTGACTAGTTGCATTACTGATTGTTAAATTGCTTCCCAATTGGTTTGATACCTCAAGTACTATGAGGATTTGATAACTTAAAAGGACTAAAATCTTGTTATCAAATTGGCGCCGTTGACAAATTGGGATTTGTTAGTTTCAGTTGGTTTTTATTAGATCATTAGGATCAAGTTCTGGTTACTTTGATGTTTTCTAGGCTTTAACATCACAATTCCTCTCTTTTTGACTCGTTTAAAGGTAGATCATCACCAATTGACACTCACCTACTCTGCTCGCCATCGGCATTGCGAGTTGGGCACTTCTGAGTTCATTTTCTGAGTACATGCATACAAGGTCTCAGGGAAATCAACATCTGCTTGGGTTGGTTGATAATATTCATAGGCTTCCACGTGAATTGAGAGAGCAGAGAGCTGGTAATCAGATCGAAGGGGATGAAATAAATGCCAATATAACCCCAGATGGTTCCACTAATACTGATACCAATCCTCCCACACCAATTGATCCACCACCTGCAGCACATGTTCGTAGACCTCGATGTATTAGAGCTGGAGATGCACCTAGCATCCATACTCAAAGGCAGGGCATACATCCTCCAGTTATCCCAAACAACAACTTTGAGATCAAAAGCGGATTGATCACTATGATTCAGGGAAACAAATTCCATGGGTTACCATCTGAAGACCCATTGAATCATCTCGATGAGTTTGAGCGGTTGTGTGGTCTAACTAGGATCCATGGCGTTTTTGAGGATGCATTGAAGCTGAGGCTTTTTCCTTTCTCACTTGGAGATAAAGCACATCTATGGGAGAAGCACTTACCGCTGGGAATCATCACTACTTGGGCAGATTGTAAGCTAGTATTCCTTGCAAAATTCTTCTCCAATTCCAGAACAGCAAAGTTAAGGAATGTTATCTCAAACTTTACTCAATCTGGTACTGAAATCATTGGTTGAGGCATGGGAGAGATACAAGACTTACCAATCCCAATGCCCACACCATGAACTTTCTGAAAAGTCTATCCTTAGCCAATTCTACTGTGGGGTTCACCCAAAGATCAGAATGTTGCTTGACACTGCAAGCCATGGTCACTTCTTGAATCAAGAGGTTGAAGAAGGTAGAGAGTTGGTTGAGAATTCGGCCCTTGCTGATGACCAATATGGAGAAGACTATGATCATACTGAGAAAGGGTCAGGTGAATCAGATTTGGTTAGCAGGAGGGAGTTGAAGACTTTAAATGATAAGTTGGATAAGCTACTCAAGGTTCATCACAAGCATGCTAATCTTGTGGAAGATGAACAGGTTCAAGAAGGGCAGGATGAAATGGTTACTGAGATTAGTTTCATGCAAAATCAAGGTGGGTTAAGGCAATGGAACAAGTACAAATAGAACAACAACCTCTCTTATAGGAGCACCAATGTAGCAAACCCACAGGATTAGGTCTACCTACCACATCCTACTCAGAAAAAGGCTTGGATCCCTAAGCAGCAATACCACTAGAGCTTCCAACTGACACCTGCTGCACTGCAAGTTTCAGCATCCGATCAGCAAGCTCCATCAGATATAATGGAGATGCTTCAGCAAATTCGCCAAGGCTAAACTACACAAGAGGCCGAGTTAGTTAAGAAGTTTATTGAAGTCCACCACATGATTGACACTTCTCATAGTGATTTAAATTGCAAGTTTAAGACCCTTAATGCTAGGCTTAATTATGTTGGGAGTCACAAAGCGTCTTCCTCTGTGAAGACTACGGGCCAGCTACCAAGAAAAGTTGTTCAGAATCCTAAGGAGCATACAGTCCAATCTATCACTCTCCACAATGGTAAAGAGCTGCCTCAACAAGTTGAAACTACTAAAGACACTAGGGAGAGTGTAATCCAAGAAGGGGAGGATAAACAAATTGCAAAAACAACCCCTGAACCCCCACTCGCTGGTTCTACTCGCCATACACAGCGAGTGAAACCTGATGAAGCTCTTAAGCCTTTTATCCCATCAGAACAGAGTGCACCAATAGTCCAGCCTCTAGAAAAACCAAAAGCACATTTTCCTTCACGCCTTAAGAAGGACCAGACACAGAGGCACATAGAACCTTTTGACAAGCAAATGAAGGAGGTTGAGCTTAAGATACCACTCTTGAATGTGTTTGTTTGATTCCCCAATATCAGAGGTTCCTCAAAGAAGCAGTTAAGGTGAAGATTCATACAGTAGAAGGATTGGAGATGGGGAGCTTTGAGTGTAATACTGTTACTCAAGCTAAGATTGTTCTGAAGAAGTTGGAAGATCCTAGAACATTCACTTTACCATGCTCGTTGAGATATCTTGATTTTAAGAAGGGGCTGAGTGATCTGGGAGCTTCCATAAGCTTAATGTTGTTTAATGAGACTAAGAGGCTGGGTTTTAACAACTATAAGCCTTGTAAGTTGTCCTTGATTCTAGCTGATCGATCCACACGATCACCTCATGGATTGCTAGAGAATCTACCCATTAAGATAGGACATGTGGAAGTTCCTATAGACTTCATTGTCATCAACATGGATGAGGAACCCCAAAATCCATTACTATTGGGTAGACCATTCTTAGCATCCATAGGGGCTGTGATATACGTAAAGAACATGACGATTGAGTTGAATTTGGGTCAGGACATTAGGATGGAATTCGATCTGAATGGTGATTCAAGGAGGCCAACAATTAAAGGCCAAAGCTTCACAGTAACTGAGCTCAACGACATTATGGGTGCTGAGAATGAAGAAAAGGGAACTCTGGTTCCTCTCCAAACACCACACCAGTCTGATAAGTGTGAAGAGTCAAGCTTGAGACTCTAAATAAGCTCACTTCGGAGGAAGTCCCAAGCATATCCTTTGTACATAGTTTTATTTCAAGTTTTTATCGCTTTATTTTAACTTTTACGGGACATTCTACGTTTGGTTTGTGATAAAGTCGTATTGTTTTCAGGTTCAGCACTTAAGGAGGTCGAGTGTGGTTTTCAACACTCTCAGAAACTACACTCGCTGGACCAGCTCGCTTGGCATAGGCGAGTCCCACAAATTTGGCCAAATAGGAGCATTGGAGTCGCCTTTACAGCGAGTAGTGAAACCGAGTCCAAGGCTTTCAGCAGCAGTTGAATTTTTAGTTGAATTGACTCGGGTTAACATGAACTTGTATCCTTCCCGGTGATGAATTGAGTGAGTGATTGCATAAGGGACACATTCTGGAGCATATTTTAATGATCCCCTATTGCTAATCCTACTTACTCACTCAATTACATCACCTAATCTCTTTTTCTTTATGATTTTGATCTCACAGTTAATCATTTGTTTAATATTTGGGAATTGATTAATGATTAATTAGATTAAGTATTGATTAATTCACACTAAACCTTATCTGTATATCTGTATTTCTTGTTTGAATGTCTTTCTTATGCTGGAAATTAGATCACAGGAGCTCGGGACAGTCACTAAATAATTGTGTGGATTAGTTTGGAACTTGTTGGGTTTAATGAACATAATTCGCAGGCCTATCAGCGAGTCCACTAGGCGAGTTGGCCTAATAATGGTTTCTAGAAGGTGTGGTTAAAAGCTAACTCAACCATGATCAAGAGTGTACAAGGCGAGTCAAGTTTACTATGGATTTTAGAAGGGTAAGTTAACTTGACTCAACCATGTTTGGAGAGTAATGTGGGCGAGTTAAGCTTTGTGTGGCCAAGAAAATCTCATTTTGAATTATGTGGCTCAAATTCAAGCATGTGGCCGAGTGCAAGTTGTGAGCACATGGTTTGGTTCCTTGTGTCAGCCTTTCTCCCCCACTCACTCACTCCCTTGCATATATAAGAGAGCTCACTCCACACTTCTTCCTCACACCAATCTTCTCCACTCTCTCTCCAAAGTCCAAGCATCTCTCTAGTTCTAAGCGCGTTGTAAGCTTATAGTCTTGACTCGGTCTTAATCCAGCGAGCTCACTAGGCGAGTAAAAGTGGTCTTGCTTGTGGTTTAGTGAAGTTCAGGCACCACTCACTACCCACGTCCGAGTTCACTAGGCGAGTGAATGTATAAGCAGTTTCATATTCGAAGTCTTGTTCAAATCCAGAGTCCACTCGCCACCCACACATCAAGTGACATAGGCGAGTTGATTGTCCCAGTTTCACAAAGACATCTTTCCTCAATTTCTCCCCATCTAGCATCATGTCTAATTGGTATATGGTCGAAAAGACCGCACACTGGATCCGTTTGGATGCTTACAATCGGGCTTATGAACATGACAAGAAGAAAGCGGCTAATATAAAGAAAGCTGCCAAAGCTACTAAGGCTACTGCCAAGGCTACTAAAGCTGTTGCTAAAGTCTCTAAGCACCCGCTTGAGGATACTGATTTTTTGGGAAATAAAATAAAAAATGTCAAGGATTGCAAGAAGCTCATCATGCAAGAGGAGAGTGAGGAAGAGGAACATGTAGCTCAACAACTAGATGAAGAAGCGAAAACACCCATACAATCACAACCTCCTATTCCGAGTAAGTCAAGCTTCAGTTCCTTAATCAAATCATTGAAGAGTGCTCTGAAAGCACACAATAGGAAAGCTGAGCTTTCAGAAATATCAAGAGGAGGAGGGATAAGTTTTGGGAGTGTTGATATAGATGTTTCCCCAGTTGATAAGGGAAAACGAGTTGCTGACCCAGAAAGGGGTGAAGGAGAAACTCCAAAGGTTAGTTCAGAGGAGGAGGCTGCATGTACTAAAGCACAAGGATTACCCATGGATGTGGAAGAAGAAGACAGTTCTGAGAATAAAGGTAGGGAAGAGCCAGAAACAGAATTTATGAAGGAAATCTATGCTTTGATGGATGATGGATATACAGAGGATGAAGCTCAGGTACTTCTAGAAGAGAAATACGCTGCTCGTAGACATAGAGCTCAAAAGAAGAAAGCTACTCCAGAGAAAGTATACGAAGCATTGAGCATGATGGGTATGAAGGAAATAATTTACATTCACCGACCAACGATGGAGAGGCTGAGAATTGCTGAAGATGTGGATCTGATGTTCGAGAGTTGTGGGTTGACTCAATTTATATCCATGGTCTTAGATTCTTACAAAGAGGAGACGATACAATTTCTGGCCACCGTGGAGGTTCATGAATTTGTCACAAGGCCTTTAACCTTGATTGAGAGAGACAGACCAGGATATATCATGTTTAAGGTACACGGTCAGAACTACAAATTTACGTTTAAGCAATTGGATAAGCTATTTGGTTTTAAGTCTGGTGAAGTTAGTTATCCTAATATTGATTATGTGGAATTAGATGATGTGTGGTTTATGCTTTCTGGGGAAAAGGTATTTATTCCGTCTAGAAGCAAGGGAACTTGGAATAAAAATCCTTGTGTCCGGTTCACTCACTGCCTACATCTGAGCTTCAAGTTCGAGTCACCTCCAATGTGCTCTTGGGAGTGTTCACTCGCCTTAGGATGGTGAGGTGAAGGGGCGAGCTTGTCCTAATCATGTCCATTGCTGCTCCAAAGTACCTAAAATGACTCCAAATGCAGAATGCATGCAATGTAAATGCAAAGTATGCAATATTAACCTAAAAAGGACTCTAGAATGATGAGAATGATGTGAATCTGGATGTAATGTACACTAAATGATGCTTCTAAATGTACTAAAATGCAGACATATCAACTCCCCCAAACTTAGTTCTTGCTTGCCCTCAAGCAAGTGCATCGAACAAGTAATGAAGAGAGGTTGCAATGCTGGGAACTCATAGCCAAATCTGCTGATTATAGTGCTACAATCAATGTCCTTAAAATTAGTTCTAGAATGCTAAAGGTGAGAACCAACAGACACATACAAAACCATGACTCTATCTACCCAATACACCCATCAATGATCTCAACCTAGCCATTCTAACACAAAGTATGATCATATTCTACCCATAAACACATAAGGCTTCCTTCTTTTGTGCCCAAAGAATTATAAACTCTTGCTTGTCCATTCTAGTCTAAGGAGAGGGGTTTCTAACTTCTTCTAGCGGTTTCGGGACTTATACAGTTACAGCACTTTGGTTTTTTTCTTCTTAACTCATAAGACAATCTAGACTTTTTGTCTCTTTCACTTTCAAGCACTTAGAACCTTTTCTCATTTGCTTCCCAAAAACCTTTACTAGACTTTCAAACACTTATACTTTCCACCTTTTCTCTCTTTAACTCTTTCATTTAGACTTTCTCCTTTCCTTTTCTATTGATTTCCCTGCTTAGACACAAGCATTCCCATATCCAACAGAATTCAAAATTACCCAAAAATGAGATAATTATCAATCAGATTAGGTTATCACTTAGCAAGGATGAGCATCAATTCTCGGCGCTTTCAATTAAAACATGAGTTGTAGTCAGGTAATTCCGAAAATGGATCAATTTTTGTTTTCAGAGCATGAATGAGTGCATCAAACAATTGACCACGAAGGCATTCAGTCTAGCAAGTTTAACAGCAAGTTAATGGCAACAGAGTCCTAATTCCCAATGCAAACTAGACTCGATCTTAAATAGAATGCAACTACATGAACACTCTGATTTTGTGGGATGTATTCTCAAAAAATTTCAAATTTGTTTGGTTTTTCTATGCCATAAATGTCATGCTATGCAATGAGATATGCTGAAATTAAAAATCTAAATGGATTTTTACAATATGTATGCAATGCATGGAAAACACACTAAGAACACAAAAGCATAGTCAATATCCTCTGGAACCCTCCCCCAAACTTAAATCACACAGTCCCTATGTGTATAAAAGCTTGAAGGTGAATTCTAGACCAGCAGTAAAGTATCAGGTGCAATTGTGAGTGGAGTTTTGGTACATAGGTAGCTTCACTCGCTGTAAAACAGGCGAGTATGGCAGGTGAGTCAAAGCTGGTGTGTTCGTGAATGTTACACTCGGCCTCTGCACAGCAAGTTCAGCAGGCGAGGTGTACTATGTCTGCCCAGGAATGCTCCACTCAGCCCTTGTTACTCGTGGGTACTCCCTCTTACGACCTGATCACAAAATAACAAAAAGAAAAACGAAACAAAATAGCAAGCAATATATACAAGGATACCATGGGATTGCCTCCCAAGTGCGCTTGTTTTAAATCTCAAGCTCGATTCTTTACACCTATTTAAATTAGGGCAGATCATAGAGAGGAGGTGGAGTCCCCTTTTAAATGGTCCCAGCAACCGTGAAGAGTTTAACATTATGCCCATTTTCTAGAAGATCCTCTCCTTCCTTGCTAACCAAAATGATGGCTCCACAAGGTATAACCACTTTAATGTTGAAAGGTCCTGATCAATCTGATTTGGGCTTTGTTTTGAAGAGAAGCTGCTTGACTTTAGCAAATGGCTTGGGACGCTTGTTGCTCTTCACATTGTACTCCATTGCTTTATCCACATATCCAATTAGTTTCAAGACTATTTCAGGTCCAAGATCCAGTGGTGGAGACTTGCTCAGCTCCTTAAGAGGCGAATTGGCAAACTCATTACAAGCAAACAGGGATTCAATGCTTTCCCCATTGATGATTTCCTCAAATATTCGAATTTTTCTGTAGTAATCACTAGCCTTGCCACTTATAACCATTACAACCTGAGGGGCTTTGAGAGGTTTTATACAAAGTTGGTCCAATCCTTCTAGAGCTAGTTGCTTCTCTAGATGCCCAGGGAAAAGTGCTTGAGGCTTATAAGGAGGTGGAGCTGAAGCTTTTCTCTTTTCCTTTGAAACTGTAGTGTTTTGAGCACTAACACGCTGAACTCGGCCATGTGTATGGCGAGTCAGGGTCGCGAGTTCTGCTATTGGAGATGATTTTAGAGCTTTTTTCTCCTCCCCTTCTTGAATCACACTGTCCTCAGTGGTACCAACTGTTCCAATATGTGCAGAAAGCTCGTTCCCACTGCATAGAATAATGGAATGGCTATGTATTCCTTATGTGTTGGAATAGTCTTACCTGGTGATTGTCCACTAGTCTTGAAAGAGGAGGATGCTTATTGACTCTCAACATATTGCAATCGTACATTCAGAGTCTCAATCTTACAGTTGAGATCATTATGAGAGGCATTGATATTTTCATTCACTTCAGCAAATTTCTGGTGCAATTCAGCGGCTGATGATTTCTGATGAGTAAGAATCTCCTGCAGCAAGGTCATGATATTCGGAGGTTGCGAAGCAGCTAGCTTGGCTTGAGCTGGTTGTGGTTGGGTTTGCGGTGGGTACACCTAAGCCTGTTCTACCTATTCTTCCTCCCATTCCAAAACTTGATCAGCCACACATAAGTGCACTCCTCTTTGTTGTACCAACAACAACTTATCTAGCTTCGCATTGAGAACTTTCATTTCTTGTCTACTCACGAAATCCATAGCAGCATCACTACTCACAGTCTAATCATAATCCTCTCCATACTGACCAATAGCATGTGCTAAGTTCTCCACAAGTTCCCATCCTTCATTTACATCCTTACTTAGAAAGTTACCATTGCTAGCAGTGTCTAGGAGCATGTGGATCCTTAGTTGTACCCCGCGGTAAAAATTGCTAAGCAGTGACTCTGAGAGGAATCCGTGATGTGGGCATTGAAATTGGTAATGTTTAACGTTCCCATGCCTCAGAGAATGACTCAGAACTCCTTTGCGCAAACCCAGAAATCTCATTCCTTAGCCTTGTTGTTCGAGAATTGGAGAAAAACTTTGCAATGAAAGCCGTCTTGCAATCAGCCAAAGAAGTGGTTAAACTTGGAGGAATATGCTTCTCCCAAATGTGTGATTTCCCTCCAAGAGAAAACGGAAACAACCTAAGATTAAGAGCATCATCACTAGCTCCATTAATCTTGACCAGTTCACATAGTCTTTCAAAGTCATCCAAATGATCAAGAGGGTCTTCAGATGGTAAACCATGGAACTTGCGATTCTGTACCATTGTGATGAGGCCGCTTTTAATCGCAAAATAGGTATTGGGAATGATAGGTGGTATGATCCCTAGATGTGGGGAATGTGAACTTGGTGTATCACCTGCCCCGATTGGTCTTCGCCTATGAGTAGTAGGCTCATGTACAACACCTGGTGCTTGATCAGTAGATCCCTCTGGTGTGATGTCATCCATAGCAACTCAGAAAAATAACACAAATTTCAGTACTCTGAGTGGTGGTAGCGAGTCTTGAAGGCGAGCTCTAGAAGATGTACAGCACTCATGATGTGTATGGCAAGGTATGGCTACGAGTATGTGAGTAAAAGCCAAACTCGGACCTTGGTTGGCGAGTGGTTGCTTCAAGTTGTCCTGAAACGCACCAAAAACTAGGAAACCTAATCAATAACACCTAGTGCAAAAGTCACAAGAACTTGGTCTCAGAAAGTTTAAAATCTAAAATGTAGCAAGCAAACACTCAGTTTGGCAACGACACCAATTTGATAACTAGATTTTGCAACCAAACTATCAAATCCTCATAGTATATAAGGTATCAAACTAACAAGTGTGTCGCTAACACTCTGGATATGATAAACTAACTAATACAAGCCAAATCTAAAACAATGATTTTGCCACAATCACAAATAAGCAAGATGCAAAATAGAGCAATAGAAAACAAAGCATAAAGAAATAAAGAAATGAGCTAAAAAAAAGAGCAATAGATGAAACCAAAAACAGAGCAAGGAACAAGCTAATAGGCAAGATAAATAGAGGTTCTTGAGGAATGAGATCAATGGCTAATGCTTCACTAGGGGTTCCAATAACTTGCTTAATAACTTAATTTGCAGAATTCTAAGCAATAGATTCAAAAGCAATCAGAACTATTCTCATGGAATCTAAGAACTCAACCCAAGTGCAATCTGATCCTACTCTCATAGGCGATCCACACATGGATTGGCATGAAGAAACCACCTATTCTAGCCAATATGCAACCTAAACAACCAATATCTTGGGTAAGGAAGGCAAATCTCAGAACTAGGCTCATTCAGGCATTTTATCGAACACTTGGTAGGTGTATGAAAGCCTAACATCAGATTTCAAATAGTTAAGATGAAATAAGCAAAAAGAACACCTAAACTAAATAGATCTAACATAAATAACCTTAAGCAAGCTTGGAAACCCCTAGATCTACACTATCGAACTCATTTCCTCAAGAACCCTAATTGCCTACTCACTAATCACCAACAATTTCATAAACCCAAAAAATAAAATAAAGTGCATAATCTTAAAGAGCAAAGAAAGATAAAAAGAAAGATATAAAATCAAAGCCAAATACTTTAAATTAAACCATAGATCTTATTACAAAAGTAAAGAGGGTTTTGTGGTGTTTTTCTCAAGAACAAAGAAGCAAAAAAGTGGATAGTCTTTTTGGGAGCTAAGAGGCTATTTATAGCCCAATAAGCAAAACCCTAGAAAAGTCAACGAGGGAAAAGTCAACAAAATAGTGTTCTGAAAGGCCAACTCGAGCCCAGGATGGCGAGTTGGAGAGGCGAGGGTCTTACTTCAATCTTCTAAGTGTCACTTGCATCAGTTCTGGAGAGTCATACAGGTGAGTCAAGCTTCTTCCATCTAAGATCTCGTTCACTCGCTACCTACATCTGAGCTTCAAGTCCGATTCACCTCTAATGTGCTCCTAGGAGTGTTCACTTGCCTTGGGATGGTGGGGTGAAGGGGAGAGCTTGTCCTAATCACGTCCGTTGCTACTCCAAAGTACCTAAAATGACTCCAAATGCAGAATGCATGCAATGTAAATGCAAGGTATGTAATATCAACTAAAAGGGACTCTAGAATTATGAGAATGTTGTGAATATGGATGCAATCTACAGTAAATGATGCTTCTAAATGTACTAAAATGCAGACATATCACTAAGGGGGAGAAATTGGTTGAAATTTAATGAAATGAGAGGAAATGAACCATATAGAAGGTAGTCTTGAGATTGAAAGAGAAACTCATGTATCCTTTGATCGATATTCCCTTGATGATAACACACCTACATACATTAGGAAGTCGGTATGGTGCATTTGTATCATTTACTTGGATTTTGGAGTTCAACTGGGATAGTTGCTAAGTCTAGGGGAAGTACAAGATGGTCTCGATTTAGTCAGGTAAGTTTCATGTGGTTTACTAGTGACTTGCAGTATTCTAATGACGAATGAGTTCCTTGGATTGCATTTTTCTTTCATTTTTTAGTTTTTTTGTTTGAGGACAAGCAAGAATTTAAGTCTGGGAGAATTGATGTACCTCGTTTCTATCGGTTTATCGTCTTTATTTTTTAGAGTCTTTGTTAGTGTTTTAGAGTCATTGCAGGTACAAAATAGGTTGAATTTGGATTACGCACTTGAAGCACGAACATAAGGAAATTGGAGAAATTCTGGTATTTTTGTAAAATACCAGGATCGATCGATTTGCACCTAGATCGATCGATCAATCCCACACAGTATCAGAAGTTGTGCTCTAGTTGAAGATCAACCAAACTCTACTTGACCGACCAGTCCTCTCTCCACCAGTTTTTGCTCTCGACATGATGATCAACCAACCTCCACCTGATAAATCGATCTACCAATCTCCAAAACATGCGCTCGACTTGAAGATCGACCAGCTAATGATGTGATCGACCGATCCTCGCTAGATCGATCGATCCACACTTGGATCGATTGATCCTCGTACCTGCGAAGACAATCCTGAATTTCCTTTATTTTGTATAAAACACTTTCGATAGATAATTATGTTTGGTAACCTTTCTTTTGCGGCAACTCGAGGGGGAAGAACTCTTCCTCTACAACTTAAGAGAAGAATTCTGAACCTTATCATTTTAATTTGCAATTTAATTATGCTTTCTTTTATGTCTATTGCTTTTCTCCTTTAATCATGTATGAGTAATACTCAAATCAGGTTTTGGGTTTTTCTAGGGTTCTTAGGTAATCGATGAATTAGGAACAAATAGGTTGTAATGCTTAATGTGTTCTTCATCTACTGTTGATCTTAATGCCAAGGTTAGAGTAGTTAACTAGCCTATGATTTTAGGTTGTCTAACTCTCCAAAAGCTTGTTAGGTGTCTGAATTACTTTAGATGAGCAATTAGTCCTTAACCAACGAAAGTTGATGTTAAGGCTAATTGTGGACTTATCAGACCTAATCAATAATGCGTGTTTAGATCTCTAGAACCAAACGACAGTTTAAGATTTCTAGGTTGCCAGACATAGTAGTCGACACCACGATAGTGGGTTTGCTATACAGTTATGTCTGTGTCGAGATTGATCTTAACTCTACCCTGAATAGTTTTCTGATTTAATTCCCTAGTTTCCCAATAAATTTCCCTGAACTTGATGTTTTAATTAACTGAGTTAAATTGCTTTAGTTTTCATTTTATTTGCTTGCAACCACAATTACTTTGATTTATCTTAGCTTTAGTTTGACTTTAAACTCGATAGTGTAACTACTTGGTTCTCGTGGATTTAGTCCCTTCTGTACTACTACGTTTGTTGTCCACTTGCAGTAGGATAATAGGGTTAAAACTCTGTGTATCAATTATGTTCCCTCCAAACATATATTAGTTTCCTGCTCTGCTATTAAAAGACTTAGCGTCTATACAACGCTATTTTATTGATACAAAAATTCGCAAACACTTTTTTTTTCTGATGTCTGAATATAATATAGGAAATTGTTAAACTACAAACCATAAGCAAAGGAGGTAAAACAAGCCCTCAAGAGAAAACTAAACTAAAAACAAGGAATCAAATACTCAAAAACTACAGTGTGGATCGAAGACATCTCCTGGCACAAAACCAGAGACGGATGATGAAACCTCCTATAGTGAATAAATGTGCCACACGCGTGAAGACCGAGTTACTAACCCGGCAAGAATGAAACCTGAAACCAAATCTGCACGAAGCCACGTAAAGAAACCTAACGAGGCGAGACCGAAAACAAACTTAAAGCAGAGGTGGACAAAAGAGTAGGAGACACTTCTTCCAGAAACAACAAAGTCGAAACAACCTACCGGTTAAACGTCTAGATGGAACTCAAAGAAGAACAAGATCTCGAACAAGCCTATAAAGTACTAATAAGAAGAAAAATAATCTTCTAAAAGAAGGAACCAAGCTCAAAAGAGCAAAGGACCCGATCGAAACAATAGAGAAGACTAAACGAATCCCATAATACAATAACGAGCACCTAAACTAAACACAGAGGGCCAAAAAATTACTTGAGACTCAACCGAACACTGTGACCAACACCACCAAAGCACGCAACCAACCACACTAATCCAAAACCAGGTTAACCTCCGAACTTAACTAAACTCGCAGCCCTAAGACATCTACCCGAAGTTCTAGGTGTCCTCTTACTAAAACAAAGGCCAAAATGCAAGTAACTCTACAAGTTTAAAGAGGGAGGAAGAGGTTACCCATAAACCATGAAGGCTCCGGCGAGGACCTCAGTAACGGGAGCGGTGACATATCGGGCCACAGACTTCCGAGCAACGGTCACCATCCTTAGGAGGGTGAATCAAGGCATCTGTGGTTCACCTATGCAGTCACCGATGGCTGGGATCTACAAGAGCCGGCAAAACCGGATTCAGCTACCCACGTCACTGTCTTCACGAGAATGGGAGGAAGAGCCCATCGTCGAGCTATCCCTTGCGCCGTTGCCGAGCACACAGAGTAGTACGGTAGAGAAGACAGAGGATGATTAAAACGAGCTATACAGCGCATCGGAGGGAAAGGCAACGTCGGAAAACCGGAAGGGAGATAAGGGGTCCTTTTCCTAGCGGTGATGAGACCGGCAAACCGCCGAGAAAAGAGATTGGAGAGCAAACACCGGTGTCTTCAAGAGAAAGAAATTGTAAATGAAATAAGACTTTTTTGTTTTTTTGAGAGAAGGTAATCCACAAACACTCTATAATAGTATTTACAGAAAAGACACCATAATATTTTGCTATAAATGCCTATAATTCTTGTAGTGAAATATTTTATCTGGTCCTCCAGGATTAGAATCTTGTCCATTGGTGGACCTATAAGATTTTAGCATTGTCACATGACATCCCTTATAAAGTCTATAGAAATGTTTTAGCTCAGCTGAATGTCTAAAAAGCTTTCAATAAAAGCTTTATTGATCTTTGTTTCGGGATTTGACATCCTTATCCATGGTTCAAGTAATTAGTTTTACCTTTTTTATTCTATTTTGTAATATATTTACAATTCTTTTTTCTTTAAAATTATGATAATTTTCTTAAATAAACTATATAATATAGTTTTAGAAAAATGACCATGTAACTGTGTAAGATGAGTTCAGTTGGAAAAAACAAATTTTGAGCATGGTTAAAAAATTTCCGGGGTCTAATCAAGTCTATTACAAAGCTGAGTAGTTTTTATTTATTAATCATAAACTACATTGTCATTTATTATTACAGATCTCAGTTATTAACTAAAGATCTTAAAATCAAACAGAACATAAAAATCAGATCCTTTCTTTGAGTAATAATTAATTCTTAATCAACGAAACGAGAATAGTGACGCTAGTTTTGTTGATGCAGCTTGCATGCTGAGTCACATGATGTGCATACCTATCAAATAAGGTATCGATGATGTCTTCTCCAAAATGAGCAGTGAGCATTGGTTCACTTACTGCTCTCATACAATTGGCTTCACTGTGACATGCTTTATACTCATCTTCTTCGTAGTCATCGCAGTTACTATGACCAAGATCGAATCCATATGTCTCGAATTCATTGATTTCAAAAGAGCCCTCGTTTCATATCACTTCCTTGAGTTCTTGTACGTTCGGATCATAAAACGGCATGTTGAATGCTTCCAGTTTTGATTCACTGACTAGACCCTGTTTATTGTGATAAGGACAATACGTGTTTAAATCCAACAAAATGATTATTATCTTACATTATATAACTCTATTTAACATTTGATTGGAATCTGTCTAGACAGGATTGTCTTGAAGAAATCTGGACGGTTTTGTTCAGTCTGGAACAAATGGTTGAAAATAGAATACTGTCAAGATTCCATTTGTAATCACAAAGGTTTTCTCGACAATCATTTTCTGTCGAAAAAGTAATTCTCTCAACGGAATCTCGATGGCCACATAATTAGTTTGTTTTTTCTTCTCTTTTTTCTAAACTATTTTTCTGTTTTCTTGTCACTTTTGAAATTTTGCATTTGATATATTGTACCGCGAAGACAAGATCGCGAAGAGATTTTGAGAGCAAAGTCCAAAAGTGACAACAATCTCGATACAACGGATTGTTAAGAGTGTTTCTTCCGAGAACCATATTGTCACAGATTCTTAATGAGGACGATGATTAGACTTTTACAAAAAAAATAAGGGAGGATAAATATTTCTAAAAATAAGAGAGAAGCATGTGATTTCTGAGGCAAATTGAGAATGAAGGCACATGCTACTGTATATTAGATTCCAATCGACCTGTGACGTAAAATCCTAGCAGGACCCAGCTTCATACGAGAACGACTTACAGAAGATGCTCCTTTTCCTCTTTCGGTCAACAGAATAATACATGATTTTTAATTCACATTTATATGAGTGGACTGTATATGCATATTCGAATTTACTTCATTTAACGATTTTGAGTATAAATGGTAACTACCAAATTTTGACTGAATTTGATTGAATTTAACATATCAGTTTAATAACAAAATAAGTAATATTATTGAGGATAGATAGCTTGGTAATAGTGGTCACTTTACAAATTTTCAGACACTCGATCCTTCCCCGATACAAAATGAAAGAAAAAAAAGAGATTTTAGAATGTGAGATTTGGTTATAAATCAGGTCTTGTTGATCTAATTATTATTTGAAAAAAATAGTAAGGTTGACAATAAAAAACTATATGAATTCAAAACCCTAAAATAATAAATTAAGACTTTAAGAAAATTAAAAGTAATTAATTGTTTAAAAAATAACTAATTTATGTACTCTATTCTTTGTTACCACAATGATTATCAGTGAACCCATTTAAAAATATGTTTGTTAGATTATAAAACTTTCCTATACATATATGTGACCAGATTTTTAACAAAAGTTTGAATTCTTTTTCTTCCATTTCACACAATATTTGGCCAATATATCGGACCAAAGAAAAAATTATTTGGCCAATACAATTCAGCCAACAAAACTGATAAAAGCAAATAACAATTCAGGTGAATTTGACGCGATTTCACCATTTGAGAGGTACCATTTATAACGTTTGTTAACAATTCTGTTGTTCGTGAATTTCAAAATTCTTTGAAAAGTTCACATAAAGTTTAATTTAGATTAAACATATTAGTTTTGATTTTTGATTTGTGATTAATTTGATTTGGATGTTTTATAATAGAGGTAAAATTGCAAAAGAAAAAAAAAGAGTTGGAGTGTTTTTACACAAAGCCCTAAACAAATACATGAGTTAATCATTATATGATTTGATAGTTCAATTTTATCATATAGTTAAATAATTGATAAAGTAATTTTTATGCATGAAATAACTGTTAACTAGTGTTTTGATTTCAGTGCAAAAAAAAAGAAAACTAGTGTTTTGATTTAAACTAAAAAAGTAATAAAAGGAAAAACTGAAAAATTAACCTGAAGAGAAGAATTGGCGGAGTAACTATTGGCTCCATCTCCACCACTCATACATAGAGCTTTCACAAACGCATATTCATCATCATACTTATCTTCATGATAGCTGCATCCATATACATAACTTCTTATATTTATATATATATATATATATACACACATACATACATAGCCACATACATATTATATAGCAAAATCAAAGCAATATTAACTCTATAATTATATGTGTATTAATGATGAGTTTGAGAGAAGAACCTCAAGGAAGGAATGGTGCGATGAACGTTGGATTCATTTTTATACTTAGGTTCTGTTTGTTTGCTGGTCATTGGCGGCTGCGATCAGCGACCGCAATCAAAAATTTTATTTTATGTTTGTTTGATAATCGTTGTGACTAGTCGCTATGTTGTTCGTTTCACAGTTGCAGCGACCAGCGATTACTTTTTATTATTTAAATTTCTTTTTTAAAATTATATATTTATAAAAAATGATATAAAAAATTGTATGTAAATTTGAATTATAAAATGTTGATAACATTTACCGAAAAAAATTATGAAAAACAAAAAAAAAAATATCATACTTATATATTATTTCTTTAAAATATATTTATACACAACTAAAATCAAATATTATAAATATAAATTTTATTTTTAATATTTTTAAATTTTTTATTAAATTTTTATATATAAAATTTTTCTATTCATTTTAGTAATTATATTTTATACAATTTTATTGTTATTANTATTAAATTTTTATATATAAAATTTTTCTATTCATTTTAGTAATTATATTTTATACAATTTTATTGTTATTATTTTAAAATTTAAATTTCGTTATTTAAATGATTTTTAATTAATTAACTTTTTGGTCGTTGGTCTTGTTCGTTTGCTGGTCGCTGGTGACCGCGACCAATTCCAGCGACCAATCACTAAATTTTTTAGAGACTTAAAATTTTAATCGCTGGTCACTGTGACCGACTGTTGAACCAGCAACCACCAAACGAACAATTTTTAGCCGCGGTCGCTAGTTGCAACCGCCAGCGATCACCAACTGAACATGGCCTTAATCGTACTTAATAGTAGCTAGATGTAAGGTTAGAGGATAACTACGATAAGATGTTGTGTGTGGAAGATGTACCTCAGACACTTCAATTTATAGAGAGATGGAACTTATTGAAGGTAGTAATTTAAAGTTTAAAACACATGTAACATGCAAGAGTACCATATAGTTGAAAGTCATAGCTCTGGAGACCCAAAATAAACAAACTTTAAAATTCTACACAATTTTGAAACTATGTTATGTACTATATATATCGACTACTTTTTAGTTAAACTTGGTTTATAACTAGAATGCACAATGTTACCATTTACATCTCAGATCCGATCAGTGATTTTAAAACCGCACACGTATAGGACCGGTTTAACCGCTAAGTGGTGGCCCGTTCGGTTTGAATTTTATTATTAACCAAAAATTGTTGTTGACCCATAAACAAAAAAGAGGAACCTAAAAACAGTGTGAATAATTAGACCAACAAAATTTGGTATTTAGTTTTAATTTTTAATAATTTGATTGACAAAATCTGATTAATTACCTAAATTTACTTCATAATTGTTTTTAAATATATTATTTATAGCGAAGAGATCGAATATCTGATATATGAATAATTTGTTGGATCATTCTAACTATCCGAATGAAAAAAAAAAACTTAGCATTTACTATGTGGTCCAAAATCTTATATTTTATAATACAAAATTAAGCTGGGAATGTTATAGAAGTGTGCGTTGAATCATTTGGCTAAAAACATATAGAATACGTAAAAGTTTGATTTTGTTTATTAACATATCTGCTGGATCTGAGATCCTATTTCGATCCATGGAAAACAATGGGTGAATATTATAAGTCTTGAACTCGGCAAGATTATTGAAGTGTCAACTCGGATATCTTCAGTCAACTCGGAAGAATTCCTTCTTGGAAGTGCACTAAGCATGAAAGAAGTCGGACAACACGTCATCAGGCAAAGAAATGGAAATTTTCATATTTCGACATGAAAAATTTTCGAAAATCTAGCTAAGATCTTCTAGATAAGATCATATCTAAACAATTGTAATAGTTCATTTTTGCAAACTACTTTGTAACAGCCTTTATGATCTATAAATAGAGGAGCAGATCCTTCAAAGAGGGGATCGGCTTTTTGACACACACATTAAGCAATATAACTCTTCTCAGCAATCTTCTTTGCTATTTGGCCGTCAACTTCTTCTCTTTAAATTCTCAAGAGTCCTTGTCATTTTCTTCCCTCTTTAAATCAGAATTACGGATTTAGTACCTTTGTGGTAGACCGGATTAAAACAATGTCTATCCTGATCTCTTTCTGTCAAATTATATGATTATGAACATGTCTATCTAATGGAATTATAATGTATTGTGGCTTTTAAATTAGAAATGTAATCGTAGATGAACTTGAAATATTTCAAAAGACTAAGATGCATTTGGAATTCAAACTATTTATTAATTAAATATACACTAAACCAAGATCGTACCTTAACACGTGTGATATGGGATCTCTCACAAGATCCAAAAATATTGACGGTCTATTCAAGAAAAAGCATATTGTGTTTTTCCTTCTTTGGAATTTTTTTCTTTTAACAAAGCTTACGATCTGAAAGAGTTAACGGTTCCAGTAAACTGAAGACTTATTTAAAAACTATTATACAATTTTTCTCTAAATGTTAGTGAATTTTTTCTTTTGACAAAGTTTAAAATCCGAAAAAATTAAAGGTCCAAAAACCTTTAAGTTATTTTTTTAATATTACACAAATTTTTTCTGAAACTTTGGATTCAAGATTTTTTTAATTTTAATGTTTTATTTTAGTATTACAGGAACTTAAATTTGTTCGGAATGGCTCTGCACAAAACCCAGAACATTAAGTTTTCAACTCAACAAAAAATTTGGCTCGTTGAATAAATGACAAATATATTCCAGTAGTTAAAGACAAATTAGTGTTGGACCTAGCTAATATATGACAACGAAGTTTTGTCTGCTAGCTAGTCTGTCTAAAATAAGAAGTGTGAACAGAGTGTGTGGTGACGAAGATTCATTTCGTCATGATACAGATTGAGATTGAGTGAGATTTGAGGTAATTTGGATAAATAACATGAAAGTCTTTTAAAATGATATTATTTCTGTGTTTATTATAATATCATATTTTGTCTGTAAAAAAACGTGATCTTGATAGTAATGCATGCATGTAGGGCTTAAAATATATACGATGCCACGTAATTCTTAAATCATGATAAACAACGAAAGACAAATGGACGTTTTAAATGAATATATTATCTTTCATACTGATGAAAACTATTCTCTTTGGTCCCTTATTGATGGGTGGTAGGTCACGTTTCTCCATTGGATTTTTTTTTTTTTAATAATTAGATGGATAAATTTTCCAAATTATAGTCTAGAAAATAGAATATATACCCTGAAATCTCCTTTTAAACTACTATATAGTTCTTGGCATTCGATTATTCGGGTCGGTTCCAAATCTTATTCGATCCAGTCCGGATATTTCAGATATAGGATTTTACTACCTATTTTTAAACTGATCACTATTTAGATAGGTTCGGTTCAGATCCTTCAGAGTTTGGGTCAATTACGATCCACAAAATTATACCAATTTAAGAACGTAAACCAGTTCGGTTGGGTTCCAGTTTCGGGACGGGTATAAAATTACAAAAAAAAAACCTTATCATTTTATATCATCAATAGTCAACTTAAGATCAGCCAAGACATCTTGAAGGGTGCCAAATATCCCTTCTCCTCTCTTGTCTTTGATTCCAAAAATGTCAAAAAGAACTCTTCAATCTTAGGTGAAGTCGTAGAATATCAACACATCGAATTAGAAGGATCAGCTAATCTTTATGGCTAATATCATATGTATAATCCAAAAATATTTTGCATCTTGAATCTTCTTTAAGATATTCGTCTTAATCTCATTCCCAATAAATTCTATCACCTCATACTAAATCTTATTACTAAGGTAATAATAATGAGCTTTACCTTTTTCAATTCGTCGAATGTGATCCTTCATTACTGGATCAAAGCTTCGAATCATCCTAATAAAAGCCTAAAAATTCCCACTATCCGAATCACCAATATTCTCATTATATCCACGAGATGCTAAATATCTTTCAGCTAGAGTCTTTACCACTGCAATTATTCTCAACACCACATCTCTCCCATGTTTCCTCTCCTTGTTAATTGTCTCTTGCAAATGCTTATCAATAGTCTTATTTTTTTCAATCTCATTTCTAGCTAGCTCAGTCCAACGAGTCATGAAAATGATATGATGATGAAGCATTTTTAGCCTATGTGAAGCATTTTTCAATCATCATATCCAATACTAGCCAAAAGAGAATGACTTGTTTCTTGAGTAAACAATTTATAATATAAAAAATCTTATTTTTTGTTTTTGAGTAAACTAACCATTTTTTGGCTTGCTTCTCTCCATTGCTCATCTTTCTTGTATAAGAAGAATAAGTGAAACACCTATCGATCTCATCTCGTGGAAAACAATAAACCAGTCGGTGGTCTTTGGGTGGACCTTTCTAAACCAAAAAATCTCTCATTCTCTTATCAATCTTTCGCTAGTTCCTAAGATCATCTATATCAATATTTTCATAAAAACTTTTAATGCCATCATCTTTCTCATGTTCTTCCATGTTGTCTTTCTCAAACTAATCTCTCTTCTCATTTGTACACTTTGCTTCAACTCCAACAGATTCTTTTATATTCATTTGGTTTGCATCTTCTTCAATAGTATTAAGCCCTTCGTCTTTATCGTTTATTTTTCGATCCAGTCCCCTCATCAGTTTTAGAATTTTTTTGTTCTTATTAAAACTACTAGAATGGAGTTATAACACGTTTTTGACACAAGAGTTTCTAAAGCTTTTATATTAAGAATAATATAAGTAAAGTACAGTCTTACTTATTTAGATTTACACTGAACCAACCTTGGTTCAAGACTAACCTATTCTTAACTACCCAAACCTCACACAACACTACAACTTGTAACTGTTGCAACTCTCGGAGAATCACTCACCAAAACAACCTAAACTCTTTAACTCTTGAACTCTTTATATAGTCTCAGCCATCTAGGGTTTCCTTTTGCTCCTTGGAGATACTTCCAAACAGCTCTGCTACTCCTCTCTGTCGCAGAGTCTATCTGTTGTCAACATCCTGCATAACCTTCAAAGTTGACTCCTTGCTTCCCTCCTGTTCAGCTGTCGTGTAACACTTCTGCATAGGGGTGTCATAATGGGTAACCTGACCCGACCCAAACCCATGTGGGTAATAGATTTTAATGGACAAGTTTGACCCGCCCATTTATTTTATGGATTAAGATTTAGATACTCAAATCTTAATATATTAAACTCATTGGTCTAATGGGTTATAATGGGTACTCATATAAATAAATTATAAACTATATTTATAAAGTAAATATTCTATATTTTTAGATATTTACAGTAGTTTCTATTTTCATGTATTTTAATACATATTTATATATGAAAAAAGTTGATTTTACAGATTTTATACATAATTTATGATAGTTTCTTTTCTTATACATATATATAAAAAGAAATTTCTATTTTTCTACATACATATAAGAACATACAGTAGTTTCTATTCTTATACATATGCATAAAAAGAAAATTATGTTTTTATAATCAACCCATGGGTAACCCATAATCCTGATGGGTCAAACCATTAGATTTATAGACCCATAAATGGTAACTCATACCCGCCTATTTATTTATTTGGGTACAAATATGTAACATAAACCCTATTAGATTAACAAACAAACAAAGTCAACCCATGTGTAGTGACCTATTTTGACAATGAGTCAGTTTCCCTTTCTTTTCTTCGGTCTTCCTTGTCTTTCTATTTTGGTGAAAGCTCCTTTGGTCCCACAAGCTTTTATACTAACCAGTGAGATAATGCCACCTCACCATCTTTTAAATAAAGTCTTCTTCCATTGCCACGTCACCTCTTTTTTAAACTCACGTGTTCTTTCACTTGTTACATATTTAAAAATATAATTGGTTTGAGATTTAACCAATTTATCTTATCTTTTTTTTATTTTTCTATTTTCATATCCACTTGGTTGGTTGTGAATCATATTTCCCAGCAATATTTTTCTAAAAATTACTATGCAAATTACTAAATTAGAATGATTATTGATTTAATGAGAAAACAAACAAGAATAGAGCAACAACGAACAAACCAACACATGAATCATAATATATTAACCTCAACTTTCGTTTAAAAAATTATGTATAATAATTACATACAACATAGAAGCAAGTGGAATTATATAAATTAGGCCATGTTTGTTTTGTGGTCGCTGACGACTGCGACCAGCGACCGCAGTTAAAACTTTGGTTTCTTGTTTGTTTCACAGTCCCTAGCGATCAGCGACTGATTTTTTTTTTTTAATTTCAACTTTTAGAAATTTTATTAGAAAGAGTATATATATTTATAAGAATGAATTAAATATTTTTTAGAAATTAATATTATCTTGTTTTATTTTATTTTGTATATATAATTTTATTTTATATCAAGATTTTATTTTCTTTTAAAATTTTTTATTTATTTTATATAATTTTATTTTATTTGATATAAATTTAATTTATTTTATATAAAATTTATTTTCTATAAAATTTATTTTATTTTATAATAATAATTTTTTATATCTTTTTATTTTGTTTTATATATTTTTATTTATTTTAATATAATTTTTTAATTTTACATTATTCAAATTTATTTCATTTTTTTTATTTTATATAATTTTCTTATTTTATTTTATATAGTTTTTCTGTATGGGAGAATTGCAAAAATCTCTTTCAAATGAGAACATTTTCATCACTGCCCTCATTTTTTGGATATTTTCAAAAAATACCTTCATTATGGAAAAATGACCAAAATACTCTCAAATTATTATTTTGTATTTTTCAAAAAAAATTTGTATCTAAACTTTTTTCCCGCCAAATTTTTTTTCTTATCTCATAATTTTTCCAAAAATAATTTTATAAGGCTTTATAAAAGAGTTTATAAAATAAACTATAAGAGAACTTATAAAATTTATAAGGCTTTGTAAAAGAGTTTATAAAATTTATAAGGATTTAAAATAAAGCTTATAAAATGTATGAGGCTTTATAAGAGAGTTTATAAAATTTGAAAGACTTTATTCCACAAGTTTTTATAATTTGTAAGACTTTATTCCACAAGTTTTTATAATTTTTATTTTATTTTATATAACTTTATTTTATATTATTTTATTTTATTTTGCTTTTCATTTTTTATAATTTTTATTTTATTTAATATGATTTTTCTTTATTTTATATAACTTTTATTTTATTTTATATAATTTTCTTAATTTTATATAATTTTTATATAATTTTATATAGTTATGTTGTTTTATTTTATATAATTTTTTATTAATTTTATTTTTCGATCAGCAACCAAAAATTTAAGTTGCTGATCGCGAACCAACGACCACAAAACAAACATGTTTTGATCGTGGTCATTGATGCTTGCGACCGCCAAACAAACAAGGTCATAGAAACACAAGCTGAGTAAAACAAAATCGACCTATGAAGGTTTCTTTGAATATAGGTTTTCAAAATCTTCACAGATGAAATATGAACCATTTCAACTTGCTAATATATGCAGTTAAACAAAGAAGTGTCAGGTTTGATTAAAATAGTCTGTCCTTGTTGTTTCTTGTAATGTCAACGCTTTTGAAGTGTGAACATATATTTTATAAGCTCTTACATCTTACTTTACAATAAAAACCCAATTATATCGTTTTTATCACCAGATATCATAGTTTATAACATTTATATGACGTACCATTTTACTGAATTCGACGGAATCAAAACAGAGTTTATGCTATAATAAGGATTATATATAAGATTTGACTGTGTGAACAAGTCATTGGCGAAAGGGAACTAGAGAAGACAATCTCGAGCGTCGTGTTTCATGTTCCCTTAGGTTTAAATATAAAGAGAAATTGGATACATTCAAGCTGGAAACAGAGAGATATAAAACTTATGACAATTACAACTTGTCTCAATAATATGTATATTTTCAGCAAAATCAAGCATCCTCATATACATCTAATTATTTTGATCATGTAAGGATCTAGATGTTAAATCTTGATGAATTAAAGAAGATGACACAAATCGAAATGTGACAATACTTGGCATGTAGAAGATATTAGTTTCTCTTTTGTTTGTGTAATAAATTCTTTTTGAGAAATAAAGTTTTTCTTTTTCTTATGGTTATTTTCTGAAGCATTCTCTACTTAAACTCGGATCATGTGAATTGTTAATACTACTACATAACTGACCAATAAATGTGGTATCAATATATATATATATACTTTTTAATATGAGAGATCAACTATTAACGTAATTTTTTTAAAAAAAATTATAACGAAAAACAAAGGCTTTGAGATGAACTGTGATGAGTAAACCCAGAACTTTTATAAAAAATTCGTATGAACTTTTAAAATAGATAGGGATAATGGTGAAGTAATAAAAATATAGAGGTTGGATATATTGAATAACCAGAAACATTCATACAAAACTATAAAAAAGTTGGAAGAGGTGAAGAAAAAGTACCTGAAAATGAAAGATGAAGGCGAACAGAAGAAGAAGAGAGGAAAGCAAATGTGAAGATGAGGAGCAAACATAACCCAAAACTTGTTGATGAATTACCCATTTCCATTTTTCTCTCTATTTCTCTCACCTCTTTTATGTTTTGTAGACACGACACCACGAAAAGTCTCACATGCACCGGCCCTTAGTTTTCATCAGTAGACTTTCTTTATTTTTATTGATTTATTATACCTGCTAGATCAACCCCTCAATGTTTGTTTCTCAAAAACAAAAACCATGCTTTTTAAACATGATTGCATTTACATTTGGTAGGTATTACGTGGATCCCCCAAATTATTTATAATTAACTGTTCAAATTCAACTCTTATTTCAAATAGCAACAATTTCGACATATTTGTTTTTCTACGGGAAACTCGAACTTTTTTTGGGAAACAAATATGTGCCTCAGCTCAGAAAGATTTCTTGTGGATTATCATTTTTGAGTCATCATCTTTAGATAAAAGTTAACAGTTTCAGTTTTTTTAGGCTCGCGGGAAAATTCAAACAGCTGACAAGGTTGAATACTTCATCCCAACAGTACATTGCAATGATGACAGTACTATCCACCTCCCAGTTTTAGGGTTTTTTTTTCCATCACAACATATTCATTTAACCAACATTTTCATACAAAGTTTATCGTTAACTAAGAACGATCTTAGCCAATTCGGAGCAATCGAATACAACATTGGGTCATATGAACCTAAGGTCATAGAGTTCCTAGTTATTCGATCTGCTACCTTGTTACCGTCTCTTCCATTGAATCTGATTGATGTTTCTTCATCCTCTCTTGCTAATCCAATTATATCTTCAATAATTGGTTGTAGCAAAGGCCAATTTGTCCTTCCATTAATAGCATCGATCAACTCTTTGGAATCAGATTCAAAGGTCACATTAATGTAGCCTAATCTTTGGATCATGAGCAATGCCCAACGTAGCACTTCCTCCTCTGTTTCAATGCAAGTTTCAGTCCTTGGCATGCCCGTGATCCCATCCATTTGACCTCTCATTCATGGTCTCGAAGGATCCATTCAATGCCACTCTTATCTCCATTCATTGGGCAGGCTCCATCCACGTTACATTTCAATCTGCCTGGATAGGGAGCGGTCCATTTTCCATGTCGAGACTGAGGTGCTTTAAGACTAGCATTTTCTTGGTTTGATTCGGTCCTATTTCTCCATTCTTCAGCATCATGTTTGGCTCTATTAATTAGCTCCTGAGCATCAGTCTCATTATTCTTAAACACAAAGTCATTCCTACCATTGGAG